>JAMKCH010012322.1:0-54378 GCA_023653785.1 Ophioderma brevispina
AATAAATGGTTATTTCGATCAAGAGATTTGATCGTGTGTACGTACAGAGGCGATGTGTATTGGTTTACATACCAAGGCCATATTTCCAGCAGGCACTTTCAATCTTTTTCTGCTAGTGTACAATCTTAAAGAGACACTGGCACATTTGAAAAATAGTGCGCCCTCAAGATTTTTCAAAATCGATATTTTTGCATGGATGGAAAGCTTTTATATACAAAAGCCCTTACCCGAAATAATTAAGACCAAATCAGCTTATGTGTAAACAGAACGATTTTATAATTTAGCGTCGCCGGCGACGTTTAATTCAGCAGACGACGAAAATGGCGTTTCCCACGCTATGCACACTGTTTGACCGGTCTATAACCTTTGTGGTTTTAATATCAGCGAGTACGAGTCAAAAATATTCATGTAATATACACATTTGTTTAAAGTTATGGAAAACTTAAAAAGTTGGCCTACAAATTACCTGGATGTCTTTATCCTCATATCAATGTCCCTATAGTACATGGGGAAATGTAATGAATGTTTTGGTATAGTTTTTTCATATACAATTTTGACACCAATGTTTTTCCAATACAGAATTTCATGGAGAATCTGAAAATCATGGGTGTCATTTTTTTAAATGTGTTCTTGGGTGTTTTATAAGGGGCAAAATTTGTACAGGGGTAAACAATAAAAGTGCTTAGATTGTTTTAAAATTTATACCAATCTGTTCGGTTTCTAGAAAGGTATAGTTGCCATATTTGCGACCTATTGTTTTAGTACAATAGGCTCAAGAAAGTTCAAGGTCATTTATAGAATGGTCCGATTTTGTTGAAACTGGTTTTAAATCGTTCATTTGGTCACACTAAATAAGAATATGTATATAGATTCTGTGTTTCACCTTTCAAAGTGAGACTTTTAGAGACATGATAGTTGTCTCCCATAGACCCTGTGGACCACGGCCATATTTGCCCTCTTAATTATTATCAAAACGTCATTGACAACGCAGCCTTTATATTTTCGGCTTCTGTACAGTAAGACAAACAATTTGGCACCATTTTTAAAACAAACCGATGAATCTGAAATTTTACCCCAGTGTGACCTTGAACCAGTTTTGCCTTGTAACTCTTGTACTATAACCCTCAGGTAGGGCAAACTATACCTTTCTGTAATCCTTGAAAGGTACTGAGCATGATGGTATATACTTTAAAACGCATTTTGCTCCGTTTTATATTTTGACCCTGTATAAACCTTTCCCCCTAGAATTCATCCAAGAACACATTTAAAAAAATGACACCCATGATTTTTGGAATCCTCATACAATTTTGATTTAGAAAAACCTGGTTGCAAGATTGTATATGACATTTTCACAAAAATACAGTTCCACATGTACTACTATCTGTTTTGGGGTATGTTATTTTTATGTGTAAAATATATGTTCCAATGGCCCAGACTATCATTTGAGAGCAAATTGAAGAAATTTCATATTTTGTGAAAATGTGCCAGTGCCGCTTTAAGTGAAGTGTGTACACACTTTATAAACTAATCGAGATTTAATCTTCGTCGAAATATAAGAAATTTTAGTGTGTACGGGGTCTTTGTCAGATGTCCGTAAGAGCGTCCTCTGAAAGAAAGCACGCGGGTTAAAGCCGGACGTTGATGCCACATTTGAATTCACTGTTGCTGTTGAATTGGTATGTCCTACCTCCGTTAAATTTCAAATTTGAAAATTGGGGGCGCTCTGCAAAAGTGCTATTTAGGCAGGTGGTGGCGACCAAGCCTCATTCATTATAGCAATTCACCAAAAATGTCAAACGAAAATTACAGCAATACTAATTGCTAACCACAAACCAATTTGGGTGCTTTGATGTGGGTCGGCCATGGGTGTTCCCATGACCTACATACGACCTCGTCCTCGAGGAATTTAGAGAGTTCGCTATAAAGCACATGATGCTTATGATACCAGTGGATAGCTAGCTGCATGGTCCTTCCATGATGCCAGAATCAGTACCAACATACCTAGTATAGCATCAAGTCCACGAGTCGATAATTGTCTATTTCGGCATTCTCAGAAAGGAAAAGGCGAAAACCAATTTGCACTAAAGCATCAGATTTTCATTACAAGTTTTATACAAATATATTTGGAACCTTATTGCACCTTATTGCACATCTGCACGATATTATAAAAACTATACCATAAAATTCATGGGTGGCAACCACCCCCAACCCATCGACTTATACATAACCAGGGTGAAGGTACCTATACCTTCCCATTTTTTAAGTTAAATGACCAAAAGATGTGAAAACAATTGTCTGGAAGCTTTTTACGAAAATGTTTTTGCGCTTCTAAGGAAGTTCACTTGGGGTGGTTTCTAGAAATCTTGTAGAACGCATCAGACTTTCCTTCATTGCAATCCAAGACTATTTCTGTTTCTGATGCAATATTTACAAGACTGTCTACCAGGCCGTCTTGCTCTATTTCTGGTGTGCTGTGGCAAAACTTTAAATGCAACTAGCTCGGCCATGGTTTGACATTGTGACCAGACTTGCACCAAATGACCGCCGACTCGGTCCGAACATGGCACCTAACGTTGACCCTTATCGAGTTCATCTAGGGGCACAGAGTAAAGCGATTTTCTTTAAAATGCATCTTCTACAAACCCGCGGTGACATGACGGTCATACGACTCGACAGTCGGCGTCTATGGGGTCATCAAGAGCTAAGAGGTTATTTCCGGCCAGAGTCGAAACTTCAAAAAGTGCAAGGTAGTATATTGTTGCACAGATGCATGCAAAAATACCGTAGAAGTCAGAAAGAGGTCATTCAATGTCTTTATGGACATTTTGATTGTTTGCGTTTCTATAAAAACTTATAATTGTTACTAGAATTTACTAAAGTTACTAAAGCTATTAGAGTTTAGTTCCAGAGAGACACGTACCTGCGATTTTCCAATGTGGCGAACGAGGCCGAGATATCAACATATTTGAGATGTTTCAGATACATTAGTGGCATACTGCTCGAAATATAAACCATAACAATCGCTGATTTGACCAATAATTATGAATAGGATTTCAATGTTACTCCTTTTTTGAGAACGATATCATATTAATGACTTGATGCATGTTGATTTGAACAAGGTTTGATGGCCAGGTTGGTAGCGCTATACCTCAACATTGTCTATGGGCTAAGACGACGGCAGCCAAGACGCTTTCAATATCATGAATATAGCAACTGATCAAAACGAACCAAACATCACTTTGACTCTGACAGATGTACTCTGCAGCTCCTCGACGGATAGTAGAGGTCAAACGCAGAGGTTAGCGAGTGCGCTAGACGTTAGTTAGATGCTGGAGGGTTGGTTTCTTAGATACTTGGTGGTTCTTTAAATGCTTCAGTTGTAGTGATATTGACGAGGGTTTCAGGTAGACAGTTCCATTCGGGTTTATTGTACATCAAGCCCGTGCGCGAGTTCACATTGGTGTGTTAATACAAAATGGGTCTGTCTGGTGTTTTATAAAGCTTTAATGTACCTTAATGACACGATATGACACGTGTTGGGTTAAATTATATCAAGGAGCCCGTAATATGCACGACGCACTATTAAAAAAAGCAAACGAGAATCTTGAAGACAACTTATCCAAATTAAAATACTAGAACTCCCGTTTAAAAGCTTGGGATATGGTTAGGAAAATAGCAGTGCGTAACCAGCGGGGGAAGGGGCGCAATCCCCCTGCTCAGAAGCCTAAATTTTAATACTCACTCACTCACCCATGAACTCGCCGTTTGTACAGTCTATGGAGAAGGACCCAAATTCGCCCCTCAGAAAATGCCTCGGCACCCCTTCTGCTCCCCCATTTGCAAAGGTCTGGTTACGCCACTGAAAATTAGTGGGAAACGGTTGAGTAAGATCACTTAATCTAGATCTGATGGAAGGAAGTGTACAGAAGCTCAGGATATTGCTCATTTACTGGCAAATGAATTTGAACAATTCTACGAGCTATCATTATAGATGTAAAAACACCGCAGAAAAACTTGAACTTGATATAGATCAACTTTATGTCAATATAAGGGTTTAACTGATCTTATTTTTCAAGTCAAATTTGAACTTAGGCATAAATATCATCAGAATCGTGCTATTTATACGGAATATGGGCAAAGGTTTGGGCAGGACTGCTGCAGCAGCTTTAAAGCGGCACTGCCACATTTTCACAAAATATGAAATTCAATTTGCTCTCAAATGATAGTCTAGGCCATTGGAAGAACAGATATATTTTACACATAAAAATAACATAACCCAAAACAGTTTTCCATAACTTTAATCAACAAATCTGTATATTTTTGACTCGTACTCACTGATATTAAAACCACAAAGGTTAGACTGATCAAACATTGTGCATAGCGTGGGAAACATGCATACGGCGTGCGTGTTGTGTTAAATGCTATTTTCGTCGTCTGCTGAATTTAACGTCGCCGGCGACGTTAAATTATAAAATCGTTCTGTTTACCCATAAGGAAGCTGATTTGGTCTTAATCATTTCGGGTAAGGGCTTTTGTATATAAAAGCCTTACAACCATGCAAAAATACCGATTTTGAAAAATCTTGAGGGCGCACTATTTTTCAAATGTGCCAGTGTCTCTAAGTCGGCGTGATCAGCGTCAAATTAGGTTACCTGATAATGCATCTATTAGAAATTAAAGGCACTTACGATGGCCTGAAATTTCAAATGAGTCATGATTTACTGATTCACTATGCTTTGAAAGGCAGTGTCGCCATCCCCTATATTGCTTAACTGGTGAAGTATTCAATTTGTCTCAATTGAAAAATCTGTTGTCCTTGGATTGCGTTTCAAGCTACATTGGTATTCAAGGCAATGAAAGTGTTGATGTCTTGGCAAAAGAAGCCCTTAGTTAAATCAGAAACAAGTGGCAAATACTGTGGGATTCATTTCCTAATGTATGCTTTGCAACCAACTGTTGGAACTACGGGCAATTCAGGCTTGATTGGACGAAGAAAAAAAAAAAAAAAAAAAATATTAGGTTGCTTCTGGTCTTATCATTTGCAGGGTATGTTAGGATACATGTACTTGTTACATATCATGCAAAAATCTGATTTTTGATATTTTTTCGATTTGCTGATTTAGCAAATCACTGATAGTGTCTTTAACTGGTGAAGTATTCAATTTGTCTCAATTGCAAAAATCTGTTGTCCTTGGATTGCGTTCCAAGCTACATTGGTATTCAAGGCAATGAAAGTGTTGATGTCTTGGCAAAAGAAGCCCTTAGTTAAATCAGAAACAAGTGGCAAATACTGTGGGATTCATTTCCTAATGTATGCTTTGCAACCAACTGTTGGAACTACGGGCAATTCAGGCTTGATTGGACAAAGATGTTAAATTTTAGTGCGATCTAAAATGGGTAATACTGAGACCCGTAATTTGCTTAGAGGCGAGCCAGTCTCTGGGTGTATTCCTTGCGATTGCGCTCTTTCTGTCAAACATACTACTTGAATGCGTTGATTATGCGCTTATACGTAGAAAATATAACGTCCCTGATTTTTAAACATTTCAAGATAAGGCCTTCAGGTGATTTATTTTCTGAAGGGCTGATTTGTATCAGAATGTTAAATTTTTCAACTTTTTTTTCCCCAAGTTTCAATTCACCTTTTCCTCCAAATTGAAGCCTATTGTTTTGTAACTGGTTTGACTTCAATGTTTGCCGTTTTTTTTTAAAAATATTTGATTTTGGGCTTATAACTTGTTGGGTATGTTAATAATCCTTCGTAATTTACCACCACCGATCTCACCATCCTTGTCTTACGGCTTTGAAAGGCAGTGTCACTTTCATTTCCCTATATTTCTTGCTTAACTTTATCCAAGAGGTATTCCTACACTAAAATGAATAATCATTGAAATCCAATATAGAAGATGCCATCATAACATGTCCATGCTGTTCCAATCGCGTCATTTGATTTGCACTTCTTAATTCCAACTTGGACAACAATTAAGCCTGAAAACGGACTAAAACTTGGACAATATTACAAGACCGGGCATCTGATTTTTATTTGCAAGCCATATTTGAGCTTTGACAAATAATAACGGTAATCTGGATCTATCGCAATCTAGTATGCGGACAATCTTGGGCACCAGCTTCAAGTCGGTATGATCGACTAGGTTGCTTGATAATGCATCTATTGCCAACTGCTGATTGCAGCCCACTTACAGATGGCTTGATGAACAGCATTTCAAGCTTATTTTGCAGATTCGTCCATTCTTGTGGCCTTAAAAAATGCTCACTGTTGGGAGTGGCACTCAAACGTAAACACATTTCGCGATTCCCTTCTTTTCCTCCCCGAAGTCGGTTAACACCATCAAGACCTAAATTTCCATCTATCTTTAATCTTCGAAATTTGCAGAAATAGCTTTTAAAAAAAAAGTGAAGGATACGGTCTGTAGAATTCCTCGTATGTTTTGCAACTGAAAGATTTGGTCGAAAAAGAACGGTGTTCGAAATACCGCATTTAATTACAAATGCAATTTTGCAGTAATAATCTCCATATGAACTAATGACCGAATTAATTATTCCAATTTTTGGTCTCACTCGGTTTTCAGAGTTGGCACTTGTAGTTGTAGTTCCACTCACTAGATCCCATACGCTCCTTCTTTCTACATCCTCTTATCTTCAAGAATAATATTTTAAATTTTCTGATATAACCGTCCTTCTAATCGAAAAGTTCTGAGGCTTGATAAACCACGCCACAATTGGTATCTCCAAGACAATGAAAAGCAGATGTATTGGCAAAAGCAATCACTAATGTACCATAGAGAATTGAGTTCTGCTTAGACTTTCTTTCAATTAGCCACATCAGACGTCTGAAACAATTAAAGCGGCAAACATTAGGACTATTACATGCCCTTGGAAGCAAACTGTTGGAACTACAATCATTCGTGTTTTATTAATAATAAGACCGGTCTTAAGCACGGTCTGTATTAGTCATACCTACCAGGCACATGAGCTCACAAGAATATTTACTACAACTTCAAAACACATTACTTGCATTGAATTTGTTACATACTTAATGACATATCCCAGATATGAAAAATATTTTAACATGTTAAAAGCCTTTGCGGCGCTTATTAAATTCAATTTTGTATAACATGTGATTATAAATGTAGCAGTATTTTGTGAAAACGACTTAAAAATCAACTTTTAGTCAATGTGCAAGGTTAAATTTTTTTTTCGGCCTTGTCAAGCCACTACATTTTAGGTGTCTTTTTCCTATCCCCACTTTCAATACCTTGTCTCGCCATTCAGTATCTATTTAAAATAAATAGCTATGCGTGGCGTACCGATGCAGTTGACCCAGAGGGGGGCAAAGTTTCCAAGTCGTCCCGCCAGAGGGAGGGGGGGCAAAATTCGTAAATCGTCCCCGTGATTTTTGATCCAATTAAGTCTGAATTGAACAAAATGCGCGCATAGCGCGCGAAAATTCGAAATTTACTTAATTTTGCCAAATGTTTGGTACCGAAATTTTGTTGAAAATTCCCTCTACCAAGATGTCCCATGATCGTAACTCCGCTTTTTTGTGAGCCAGAGGGGGCAAACTTGCCCCCCCCCCCCTGCCGCGTCCCCCGTTCGGTACGCCACTGTAGCTATTTATGTAACATTGGTTAATGATCACTCAATGTGTTATTCATGTTCCGTTTGCAAACGGCTATGTATTTTTTTCCGTCGTTCAACATTTTTGAATATCAGCATTCGATCTTTCAGTCAGTTCCAACAAGTATAGTACAAAAAACTTGATATGTGTGTAATTATAGGAGGATGACCTTTCTTTATTCCGTGAAGTTTATTATAATTGACTAAAAGATACCCCACCCGTCATGCAAGCAAATATCCCTGTAGCCTAGTGTTAATGGGGCATGCGTTCAAATCCTGAAGGCCGATGGGTTCGCATCCGAACATCCTACTTAATACTAGAGACAAACGATTATCACAAATATATTTATTTTCCATTCCACCTACCCTTAGTCCGTACTTGCATTGCAGCGATATAATATTAGTGCTATAAAAGACAAATTTAAAACTACTAACGAAAAAATGCGTGACAAATCTTGCCGCCTGTGGTTTATATATCTCTCCACGATTCTACCTTTCCCCCGACAATCACCCTCACCCAAACAACAACGCTTTTTAATTAATTACTCTTGCACATCAGGGTGCATCCAGACACCGCTCTCAAGCTCGTGTCAATGAGTATCATGAACCTTTGTCAACGACATCTTCGAGCGCATCGCCTCTGAAAGCCTCGCGCTCGCCATCTACAACAAAAAAAAAAAAATAAAAAATCCACCATAATTCGCGAACGAAGTGCCGACGGCTGTTCGACTCCCCTGCTTCCTGAGACTCTCGCAAAGCACGCAGGTCATGAGGGAACCAAAGGTGTAAAGCGAAGTACAAACTACGTGTCGCGGTAAAATGGCGGGCGCTAAAAAACTTAAAAATCGCCTAAATTTTCTCCTGCGAAGCCCATTGTTAAGTTCCCCGGAGGAATTTTCTTTTTCTTTTCTCAATTGGATAGGTTTGGTTATTTACGATTTTCAAATCAGTCTCCCTCCAGAGGTACCTGGACTTTAGAGCTTTATTCATCAGCAATATCCGTCTTTTTTTGCTAATTTTTTTTTTCCGCGCTTTTAGACTAATTTTCAAGATGTACAATAGGACCTGAGTTTGCTTAGTAACTGACAAACCTCGCCAAAATAGCGGGCGGAAAGAGGTGATGCGACACATATGGTGATAACAACAAGATAAAGCTGAAACGGATATCGCATTTCTTGAAGTTGATTGTTCTAACGTTTTTTTAACATCTGGGGCCACACTAAATGGGCTCAATGGATGTTAAATATAGGCATTTTTGGACCATTTCTGTACGTCTCGTTGTCTTTTTCGCGTCGCCTCCTCTTTTTCCGGCTTTCATTTTTTGAATGCTTTCATTCAATGCATTTTAAGCGTCAAGTTTCTTTCTTCTTCTCAATTCCCTTCCGGGTCTCAAATTCAACAAATGCAGATGGCTTTCGTTATCTCGTTCGAGAAAATGTGTTGTATTTTTTTACAACAAACATCAAATTAAAAAAAGAAAAAACCTAAAAAATTAATTAAATAACATTTTATAATGGAGTAATTGTGAGTTTAATTTATACGACGGGCAATTGTAGCCTTGGTGGGTTTAAAAAATGGGGTTGACCCGAATATTGTGGTTATGCCTGCAACTGGTTTTTTTAATATAAGCAGATTTTGAATCGAGAATCTTTCTTCTCTCTCTTTCTCTTCCTTTCTCGCAAAGAACTCAAACCCATCAATTCAAAATTGTCATGTATGCCAAAGTAGTCAATGAATGAACCCCGATATTCCTTAAACCCATACAATCTCACTCGATCTCCCCTCAACTAGCTAACACGCTCATCTATTCGACACTATTTTTATCCTCCGCCCCCTTACATATTTTCCTATATTACAACATTCTATTCACCCTATTTGTTTTCACTTCTGATCCAGATTTTCTTTAAAATGATTGGGAATTGTCGGGACGGCCATCATACTTGAATTTATCCAACAACATTAGTAGCGCAGGTGCTTATGCTTCGGTACGACATAGTAAGGGGGAAAATTGATATTTTAAGTTGGGTCCAACATTTTTTGTTTTGAGTAAACCCCTTTTACCCTTACTTCCGAAAAAATGCCAAAACATTAAAATTGAAGTTTGCGTACTCCCCTACTCCCCCTACAACAACCACCCCCCATTGAAGTTTTGCAGCAAGAGTTGCTGGAAAATTCACCACATACAGAAAAAATTGTCCATAAAAACTACAAACATCAAATGCCCTTTTTGCAACCTATTCTTGTAATCGTACTTTTTAAATCGGAATAAAGCAAACAATACGGTGTGCATGGTGTTAATGTGGGTATGTATAGAGGGGGGGGGGAAATAGGGGTTTTCACAACACAACCTTTTTTTTAATTCTCATCTGTGAAGCCTCTCCCAGTTTATGTGGCGCCAAAAAAGCGCACCCCCTTAATAAGTCCTAACTTTTGAACATTTTCAGCAGGTATCCATGTCCTGATGCCAAATTCCAGTGAGGTCAAGACGAGGTTTAATTTTAAATTTTGTAGTCGGTGGCGGGCTGTATAAGATACCAGCGCAAATGGAATTTGGGTTACTTACTACTTTGCCCTTTTAAACTATTTCATTTACACTTGAGTGCATGAGTGGTCCATGTGGACCCAACTTGTTTTTCGTGCGCCGTGTTGCAATGGCCAAATTTTTTTGCCGAAAATTCCATGTTATCTAAATATCATTGCACGTTTTTGTAACAAATCAAATCGGCCCATGGCATTTTTATGCTAATGTAGGCATAGCATTTTGGTGGCGCTATCCAAAATCTGTTTTTTTGGGCCCTTAAAATGTCTAGTCTACTTTTTTTTTACAACCCAATTTTAATTCAGCATAGAAATGTTTTATATGGTTCTACGAGCCCAATTTTATGGAGTCCTTCGGGAAAGTACATTTTGTTGACGGGATAATTGTTGTGCAATCAAAATCAAGTTTTGGACCGGCCCATTTTTGATGGAATCGGAACAGATTTTCATTTTTTTTTTTTCATGTTGTGTTGAAATCCATCAATGAGCAGTTTGGTAGAATTTCCTCCAACGGCAATTGGTTTCATAGGCAAATACAAATAAGACCCCCCCAAAGACCCCCCCCCCCCACCCCCCCCCCCCCCCCTTACACTACGGTATGTCGACCCTACCTTTACATGCAATGTTATTTTCCGTCTTAGTTTCTCTCATAACACTATTCGCAAATTCTCCCTGCTATGGTGATTTAAAACATATTCAAAAACGCAGCTCTCTCCACATTTAAGGGTTCCGTCTGTTATTAAAATTTCTCCCTAGGCAGATCCAAGCATATTAAAAAGAGTTTTTAAAAATTAAACAATTTTCCCCTTGAATCACTTTCCGGAGGATTGGCAATAACGAGTGTTTTGGCGGACAGTATGTCGAACATTCGGATAAAATGCATATTATACCAGTTGATATTTGCTATTTCGGCGGCAAGCCTGGAGTAGTCTTTTTTCAAAGTTCAAACAAACCTTTTCGTGTGAGGGCTTTGAGATTGTTCACCTGGACAACGTTTCATTTTGCTTTATAATAAACATTTTTTAAAATAAACGAGAAATAATTAAAACTAACTCGGCCATGGGCCATTCTGAAGTTTCCAAAATGGTGTCTGAAAGGTTTGCAACTGGTAACTAAGAAAAGATCAGAAAACCTAATGGCCTCTACTCCTCCACCCGACTAAGCCTATAGAATTACCCAGATGTTCATATGTAGTATTACTATTGTCTTTAAAGTTTCTGTTAAAAAAACGGTCTCAATTGAATTGATTGCGATTTAATTATATAAAGTGGAATTTTGGTGTTTTTATTAAATTTCTTTCTCTGGTGGTCTTTATTTTTTTAAAATGGCATCCAAAATCAAAATGGGTGAGGCGAAACGAGGGGCAAAAGTTTCGGTTCTCGGGCTTAGCCACGCTAAAGGTTTTTCGCTAGGGACAAACTAGACGCAGAAGGGTTGTGATGGCCCCTTTTAGTATGGTCCATGCCCTCTGGGTCTGGCTGTCCGATGTCGTATACCCATGCACGGGAGGAGAGCAAACCAAGTCGTAAATAATAAATAATGTAAAATACTAACTGTTTGCCCCAAATAAAACTACAACTTGCAAGCACTAAACTTGCAGCACATTTTCTTTAAAATGAATCAAATGTCACTTCACTTCAATTTATTTCCTTGCCTTATTTCCCCCAATATCGTCAGTGACCAATAGATACATAGAGCTAAAATAGATTCAAATTACCCCGACCTACCGGCACGGTGTGCGGTGTAGAAAAAACCACTTCAGATTCTTTTCACATCTGGGATTGCAGACCATGGTTAATTGTCATGTGTGCGGTGTTACGGTCTCTGATTTAGACGAAGTCTTTTTTAATGCCGTAAGCGGCAAAATACGTACCTCATTCGCAAAAAATCTTGATCTCTATAGTGCGTGTTCAATTAAACTTGTCCATGTTTTTTCCATGTCCTTTGAAAGGACGAAAGACAAACATCATGCCAGGATGTTGCTGGCAAGCTTTTGATCTAACCACTTGTGCAGAAAAAATCCGTACTTATTGGCTTTAACTTCATTTGTATTCAATTCAACCGTCGCTTCAGAAAAAACTATGGTCCACACAAGGGTGAAACTCCTCATTCACAGCCATTTCGGTTTTTCTTTCTACTTGCTGGGGGGCGCTGAACTTTTGAATATTGCACGTGAATATGATCAGTTTTGGGTTGGGTGCTTGTATACACCAACACACAATTTCAATTCGATACAAACAATCCTTCAAAATATCAGTTGTTTGGATGTTGGGTGCTATATTGGGTGGTTAAATTTGTCCTATATACCCCTGCCACCAATTAATAAATGACACACTCAGGTCGCTTGCTTTAAATAAATAAACCCGCCTCAATGAATACACTTTCATCACCTACGCGCGCAATTGCATTATGAAGAAAAAACATATGTTATGCCACAAAGGCGCCAAGGTACAACTATTACACCTTTTCCACTGTCTAACACATACATTCAATTTGGATCACTACGGATTAGTGTATATGCAATAAGCGGCACCCACAGTAATGTGGAAGAAGCGGAGCAGCCATGTGCTTGCTTATTGTATGGTACTCTTAGGTTTTCGTTGTTGTCGGCAAAACATGGGCGAGACCGTTGAATTCCTAAAGATTACGTAACGTTTTAGCCTCTCATCTATATGAACTCTTGGGGTCAACGACCTATCTCAATAATGTAAACTGGTTCGTTAAATTGTGAACGAGGACTGTATTGTTACTTACTCAACCCGAATCGTTTAGGTGAATACACCTAGCTAAAACAATGGCTTTCCGCACCGGGTCCATTGTAATCTTTAGTTAATGGTTGTGAAGTCTATACATACCATTGGTCACCGATATTATGAAAGAAATTGATGTGACATTTATATTCTTTAAGAAATGTGGGCAGTTCTATTTGCGGTTATGTCCATTTTCATAATTTATCAATAATTTTTTTTTCTTTTTTTTTTCACCTTTGAATGGACTATAACGGAATTTGTTAATGCAGCTTGTTATTTTTGTCTATACCCCATAGTCTATTTAATATTACAAACATTTCCAAGGTGATGTCGGCAGCGCATCTTGGATTTTAGAGGCAAATTGGCATTTCATATGTAATAACATCACTCCTTATCTGTTGTTCTAGAATTAGTAGACATGACACTTCATTCATCGTTGTAGCTCATCTGGTTCCAAAGATATCACGTTTTAATATAATGCATTTCAAAATGGCGTGGCGGCCATTTTGAAAAACCTCCTGTAAAAATTTAGCCGTCAAGCCGTCAGTTTTTTGGGAGGTGAAGGAGCTACTTTTTTGTTAAAATTGGTCCATCTTGCCAAAGCCCACAAGAAAAAATATCCTAAAAATGGTCACGGATCTCATGAAATACCTCTACTAATATGTTTATGTCTTGGCAAAGAGCCCTTAATTTTACATCCGAAACAAGTGGCAAATACTGTGGGATTCATTTCCTAATGTATGCTTTGCAACCAAACTGTTGAACTACGGGCAATCCAGGCTTGAATTGGACGAAGATGTTAAATTTTAGTTCGATCTAAAATTGGTAATACTGGGACCCGTAATTATTTGCTTAGAGGCGAGCCAGGCTCTGGGTATTCCCTTGCGATTGCGCTCTTTCTGTCCACATACTACTTGAATGCTTGATTATGCGCTTTATACGTAGAAAATATAACGTCCCGATTTTTTAAAAAAATTTAAAGATAAGGCCTTCAGGTGAATTAGTTTCTGAAGGGCTGATTTGTATAGAATTTTAAATTTTTTCACAAAGTTGTCCTTTAAATTACCAAAAATGAAGTCTATTGTTTTTTATTGTTTTCTGAAATGTTGCCGTTTTTTACCTTTATGACACGATGACACAATTGTCGTGTTGTATTTGAATACTCGTATTTACCGATTCACCATCTTGTCTTACGGCTTGAAAGGCAGTGTCACTTTCCCTATATTGCTTAACTTTATCCAAGAGGTAATTCCTACATCTAAATTATTATCATTTGAAATCCATATAGAAGAGGCCTATTCATAGACATGTCCTGATGCTGATAAAATCGCTTCATTTGATTTCCACTTTATTCCAATCTTGGACAAACCTTAAGCCTGAAACAGACTTAAATGGACAAATACAAAATCCATCTGATTTTTATTTCAGCCATATTTGAGCTGACCTAACGCACGGTATCGCAATCTATGCGGACAATTTGGGCACCAGCTTCAAGTCGGTATGGACTAGGTTGCTTGATAATGCATCTATTGTCACTGCTGAATGCAGCCACTTACAGATGGCCTTGATGAGCAGCATTTAAGCTTATTTTGCAGGTTCTGTCCAGTCTTGCGGCCTTAAAAAATGCTCAACTGTTGGGAGTGCACTCAAACGTAAACACATTTCGCGATTCCCCGAAAGTCGTTAACCGAAAGTCAATCTTCGAAATTTGCAGAAATAGCTTTTAAAGTGAAGGATACGTCGTAGAATTCCGTATGTTTGCAACTGAAAGATTGGTCGAAAAGGAAAACGGTGTTCGAAGATACCTCTATTTAATTACATGCAATTGCAGTAATAAGTCTCCATATGGACACTAATAACCGAATTAAATTATCCAATTTTGTCCTCACTCGGTTTTCAGAGTCTGGCATGTAGGGTATGTCGGCTACCTATGCTTGCTACAAATCTAGATATGCAAGAATAAGATTTTAAATTTTTCTGATATAACAAGTCATTAATTCTTATGAAAAGTTCTTAGCTTGATACCAAGCCACATTGGTATCAGGGCATGGAAAAGAGATGTAATTGGCAAACGCCCACTAAATATGACATAAGATATTGAGTTCGCTTAGACTTTCTGGCAATAGCCACATCAGACGTCTGAAACAATTAAAGCGGCAAACATTAGGACTATTACATGCTTGGAAGCAACTGTTGGAACTACAAATAATTCGTGTTTTATTAAATAAGGGACGGTCTTAGCACGGTTTTATTAGGGGGGGGTTCCTACCTACACGGACAGAGCTCACAAGAATATTTACTAAAACTGTAAAACACATGACTGCATTGACTTTGCTTACATACTGAAGAAATTCCAGATATGAAAATATTTTAACATGTTAAAGCCTCTTGCGGCGCTTATAAATTCAATTTGTATAAATGTGATTTAATGTAAGTATTTTGTAAACAGAATTAAAATACTTTAGTAATTTGCAAGGTTAAATTTCGCATTGTAAAGCAACTACAATTGTGTCGTTAAAGTCAATCCCTTGTCTCGCCATGCAGGATCTATTAAATAGCTATTCAGTGGCGTACCAAGGCAGTTCAGATCCAGAGGGGGCAAATTTCCAATTCGTCTCCCGCCGAGGGGGCAAAATCGTAATCGTCCGGTGATTTGCCTCCAATTAAGTCTGATTGTACAAACTGCGCAGCAATAGCGCGCGAAAATGCGAAATTTACTTTATTTTGCCCAAATTTGGACCGAAATTGATTGAAATTCCCGAAAAAAAGAAAATGGCCCATATCTCCGCTTTTCGAGCCGGAAGGGGCACTGGCCCCCCCCCCTCGCCCCCGGTCGGTACTCCACTGTAGCTATTTATGTAACAGTGGTTAATCACTCAATGTGTTCATTCATTGGTCCGTTTTGCTATGTTTCCGTAGTTAACATTTGAATAGCAGCATCATCTTTCAGTCATTCCACAAGTATCGTACAACCTTGATCATGTATGTCATTATAGGAGATGACTTTATTCCGTGAAGGTTTATATTGACTAAAAGAAAACCCCCTCGGCAGTAATCCCCTGTAGCCTATTGGTAATGGCATGCGTTCATAATCTGAAGGTCGATGGTTCGAATCCTACTTAATAGAGAAAACGATTTACAATAAATTTCAATTAAAAATACCTAGTCCGTAGTTGCACTAATAATATTAGTGCTATAGACAATGTTAACTACGAAAAATGCGAAAAAAATGATTGCCGCCTGGTTCTCCACATTCTAAAATTTACACGCTTTTTATCTAATCTTCACAGTGCTCCAACACCGGCATCTCTCTCGTGCAAATGAGTATATGAACAGCTTTGTCAACGACATCTTCGATCTCATCGCTCTGAAGCCTCGCGATCTCGCCATCTACAACAACAAAGCCACCATTACCAGTCGCAAGTGCAGACGGCTGTTCGACTCCCTGCTTCCTGGAGAACTCGCAAAGCACGCCGTCATTGAGGGAACCAAGGCTGTAACGAAGTACACGTCGTCGCGGTATAAAATGGCGGCGCTAAAACTTAAATAGCCTAAATTTCTCCTGCGAAAGCAATTGTTAAGGAATTCCATAAAATAAAGAATGGAGATAAGTTCCCGGGATTTTCTTCATTGGATATGGGTTGGTGTTGGTAAGAGTTCAATCAGTCTCCCCTCCCCCTCCCGAGGTACCTGGACTTTAGAGCTTTATTCTTAAGCACCGTCATTCTTTTGTTTTTTTTGCATAATTTTTCCAAGCTTTTAGACTAATTTCAATGTTATCAATATGGACGGTAGGTTTGCTTAGTACACTGGACAACCTCGACAAATATCGGCGGAGCGTTGATGCGACACATATGGTGATAACACAAGGAGAAGTCTGAACGGAGTACGCCATTCTTGAAGTTGATTGTATATAACGTTGAAATATCTGGCCACACTAATGGCTCATGGATTGTTAAAATCTAGCATTTTGACATTTCTTGTACTCATCTTGTATATTTTCCGGCTTCATTTGAAGCTTTCAATGCATTTAACGCAAGCTTCCTCAATTTCCGGTCTCAAAATTTTTCAACAATCGTCTTAAGACTAATGGCTTTCTTCTCGAGAAATGGGATGTATTTTGTAAAAGTTATATCATTGGAAGAACTTGTAAATATGTGCAGATCATATAAAATTTTATAATGGAGTAATTGTGAGTTTAAGTATACGGCAAAGTGTAGCCTTGTGGTTTAAAAATGGGGTTGCCGAATGATTGTGGGTATGGCTCAGCGGTAATGATAAGCAAGATTTGATCGAGATCTTTCTCCAAGAACATAACCATTAGCTCTGGTTCAGAGCCTCGTTTTTTTTTTTTTTTTATTTTTAAGTTTTGGGTCTACAGTCGCAGTATGTTGGCCCTAAAACCCCGGCCCTAAACCTACAGCAATATCAGTGATACAACCCTGTCCAGTGACCGCGAAGTAATTTACGATCCTAGAGCGAGTGGCCGGCCTTTTGAAGGCGGGCCGGCCACAGGTTCAGAGCCCCGTTTTTTTGTTTATTTTATTTTTATTTTTTGCTAACAGTCGCAGTTTTTGGCCCTAAACCTACAGCATTATCATGAATAACCCCTGTCCAGTAACCGCAAAGTTATTTACGATCCTAGCAGCGAGTTGGCCGCCGCCGAAGCGGCCGCGCCCGTGCCGGGGTCTGATATGGGGAGTAGGCATGGTTTTGGGCATGACGGTAAAGTCGGCCTCTGGCGCAGAGCTAACCCCATATGCAAATTGTCATGTAATCCAAAGTAACGTCATGATGGGCCCCGATATTTCAGGAACCCCGACAATCTCACTCACTGATCTACGAGGTTCGCACCTGGGTAGATACCTGGATATTGGCCTTTTAGAAATCTATGCAAATAGTTTTTGTCACGTCATGCCATCCAGATTTCTTTAAATGATGGAAGTGTCGGTACTGCACTCTATTACTTTGAATTTATCCAAACAACAGTTTAGTACGCATGGTGCTTATGCTTCGGGTATCGAAATAGTAAGGGGAATAAGTTGTGATATTATTACGTTGGCCAACTTTTTTGAGTAAACCTTGCGCGAACCATAATGAATTAAAATCGAGTTGCTAACTCCCCCCTCAATACCCCATTAAAGTTGCCACAAGGGTTGCTGAATTCACCACATACAGTAAATTGGGCACAACTACATAAATGCCCTTTGCATCTGTATCGTATTTTTACGGAATAAAACAGAGTGTGTCAGGGTATGTGGGTATGTTGGGGTTTTCACAACCCAATTTTTTAATTCCCATCTGTGAAGCCTATTCTCCAGTTTAAGGTGGCGCCAAAAAAGCGCACCCCCTTAATAAGTCCTAACTTTTGAACATTTTCAGGCGGTATCCCTGTCATGCCAAATTCCAGTGAGGTCAAACGAGGTTTCATTTAAATAGTCCGGTGTGGGCTGTATAAGATACCAGCGCAAATGGAATTTGGGTTACTTTGCCCTTTTAATATTTCATTTACACTTGAGGCTGAGTTGTCCATGTGACCCAAGCTTGTTTTTCGTGCGCCGTGTTGCAATGCCAAATTTTTGCCGAAAATTCCATGTTGATCTAAATATCAGTTGCACGTTTGTTTGTAAAAAAAAAAATCATCCGTGGCATTTTTATGCTAATTAGCATCAGCATTTTGGTGGCGCTATTCAAACTTGTTTTGCCCCTTAATGTACTAGTCTACTTTTTACCATTTAATTCAGCAAAACTAGAAATGTATTTAGTGTCTACAGTAGAGCCCCCCCCAATTTTATGGGTCCTTCGGGAAAGTACATATTTGTTGACGGCAATAATTTGTGGCAAATCAAAATCACGTTTTTAGGACTCAGCCATTTTGAATCGGAACAGATTTTCATTTTTTTGCATGTTGTGTTGAAATCCATCAATGAACAGTTTGGTAGAATGTTCCCACGGCAAGGTTGCTTTTCATCGCATCAATAAGACCCCCCCCCCTACACTACGGGAGGGCTCAAGACCTTATACATTCAAGTGTTTTCCGTCTTAGTTTCTCTCATAACACTATTCGCAAATTCTCCCTGTAAGTGATTTAAATATTCAAACGCACTCTCCACATTTAAGTCCCGAGGCAATCAAAGCAATTAAATGATTTTTTAAAAATTAACAATTTTCCCCTTGAATCACTTCCGGATATGGCAATAACAGTGGTTTTGGCGGACAGTATGTCGAACATTCGGAATAAAATGTATATATGCATATACCAGTTATTGCATTCGGCGCCTGGAGTCGCTTTTCAAACCTTCGGTAGAGGCTTTGAGATTGTTCACACTGGACCACGTTGCTTTTGCTTAGAAACATTTTTAAAATAAACGAGAAACGCGATTATTCAAATATTAAAACTCGGCCATGGCAAAATTCTGAAGTTTCCAAAATGTTCTGAAAGGTTTGCACTGTACTAAGAAAGATCAGAAGAAACCTAATGCTGCCTCTCCTACCCGATAAGCCTATAAATTACCAGATGTATCATATGTAGTATTAATATTGTATTTAAGAGTTTCTGTTAAACGGTCTCAATTGAATTGATTGCGATTTAATTAATAAAGTTGAATTTTGGTGTTTATTAAAATTTCTCTGCTGGTCTTTATTTTTAAAAATGGCATCCAAAATCAAAATGGTGAGCGAACGAGTGGCAGAAAGTTCTGTTCTCGGGCTGAGCCACGCTAAGGTTTTTCGCTAGGACCAAACTAGACGAGAAGGTTGTAGATGGGCCTCTTTTAGGGTATGGTCCATGCCCTTCTGCGCTGTCGATTCGTAATACCCATCACGGGAGGAGAGCAAAACCAAGCGTAAATTATTAAAATCATAACTATCTGTTGCCCCAAATAAAACTTGCACATTTTCTTGAAAATGAATAAAATGTCACTTCAATTTATTCCCCCCCAATATCAGTGACCAATAGATACGATAGAGCTAAAAATATTCAATTACCGGCACGGTGTGCGGTGTAGAAAAACCACTTCAGATTCATTTCCATCTGGGAGTGCAGAACCATTGTTATATTGTCATGCGGTGTTACGTCTCTGATTTAGACGAAGTCTTTTTAATGACGTAAGCGCAAAATACTTAACCTCATTCGCAAATAAATCTTGAGCTTCTATAGTGCGTGTTCAATTAACTTTGTCCATGTTTTTCATTTTCCTTTGAAAAGGAAGAAAGACAAACATCATGCCAGGATGTTGCTGGGCAAGCTTTGATCTAACAACTTTGTTTGCAGAATTAAAATCAGTAAACTTATTGGCTTTAACTTCATTGTATTCATTTACCCGCGCTTTCAGAAGAAAACTTAGGGTCAACCAAGGGTGAAACGCATTCAAAGCCATTCGTCCGTGCTGGGCGCTGACATTTTGAATATTGCACGGAAAATTATCAGTTTGGGTGCTTGTATACACACACAATGTCAATTCGATACAAACAATCCGCCAAAATATCAGTTGTTGGATGTTGGGTGCTATTGGGTGGTTAAATTTGGTCCTATATACCCATGGCCACACAATGAATGAAATGACACACAGTTCGTCTTGATTTAAATAAACGCCTCACTGGAATACCTCTTTTCACCTAAGCGCGCATTGCATTATGAGGAAAAAAAGAGTATCTGGCCACCATGATCCAGGTACACTATTTACACCTGGCCACTTCTAAACACACATCAATTTGTTTAACTACGGGGGAATTTTTTTTTTTTTTTTAGTTGGGATTCGTGTATGCAAGGCGGCACCCAACAGTATGTGGAAGAAGCGGAGGCAGCCATTGCTTTCTATTGTTGGTACTCTAGGTTTTCTTTTGTGGTCGGCAAAAAAATGCGAGGACGTGTGACTTTCTAAAGATTAAGTAACGTTGTGCCTCTCTATCTATATAGAACCTCTTTGGGGTCAACGACCTATATCATAATGTAAACTGGTTCGTTAATGTGAACGAGGACTGGTATTGTTACTCAACCCGAATCGTGGAGGTGATAACACCTAGCTAGAACAATGGCTCCGCATACCGGGTCCATTGTAATCTTTAGTTAATGGTTTGCTGAAGTCTATACATATCCATTGGTCACCGATATTATGAAAGAGAAATTGATGTGACATTTTATACATTTTAAGAAATGTGCAAGTTCTATTTGGCGGTTATGTCATGTTAATAATTTATCAATAATTTTACACCGGGTTTTGTCTTTTCCCTTTGAATGGACTACGGAATTTGTTATGCAGCTTGTTATTTGGTTTACACCCCATAGTCTATTTATATTACAAACTAGTTCATCTTAAAGGTGCACGAGATTTTAAGGCACCCAGATATTGTGTCACAATAGTAATTCCATATAGATTAGACACTCAATAGATCTCTTACCTTGCGTTTGGCTACAGAAATGTCTTAAAAGTGATTTTGATTCGCTTTCATTTCAATATAAAACAGGCTGAATTTCGTATACGAAATTAGAAATTTCACAATTTTTGTACAAAGAAACATTTCTCAGCTTAATCCTTTTAGATCGGGATATTTTTTGATGGAAAGCTTTACATCCGGGCAAAAATCAGTACTTTTTTAGGACACCTGATATGTGAAATCTCTCGTTGCACCTTTAAACATGTTCCCTCAAGAGAAATCGATGCATGCATCAAGTGACGCAGACTTTAATATTGGACTTTATTGGAATAAATTAGTTCGCCATATCCATAGATCCATTATAGTATAAGGTATAAGTGATCGGAGCAGTTTTGGGCAATTCCACAGTACCGCGCTGTAATGGAAGGACATTTTGAATGTTTTTGTACTTTCAAACCCGTGCAAAACGAAACGATCCTAAAACTACAATGTCAAGTATACTCGTAATTCTATGTATGCTACTAGTTTACATAATTTCGACTACTTTTTCATCAAAACTTCATTAAGGTAGAAGTATCCCAATCAACTCTATTTTTTAGCTAAAAACATTTTTTGGCTAAAAAAATTATGTGCACCTTTCATACTTTCTTGAAAAATGACATTAGACATTTTGAAGAAACCAGCAAAATTTTTTCTAGTCCCATTTTCTAATTTTCCGCGATAGTGTCAATTTTGATCGCAATATTCTTAATTTTCTAACTTAAATTGAAAAGAATTTGGCAAATCTATGGCATCTGCACTTATTGAATTTTGTTTTGTTGCCATACCCAGTTTTCTAAAATCAGCATGATATCACTGAACGCATTATCAGGGTTGCATATTTTCCTATTGTATAACCATTTACCAATTATAAAATGTCAATCATGATACTGACAATACCACGTTGTTGGGGTAGTATAGTTTTTATCAGGATGCATACAAACTTTGGCAAATACTGGCCACCAATAGCGGCCATATTGATCCTTTAAGTTGCATACTTTAAATGCACGCAGTTTGCGTATAATTCTATCTTCATATCATCCATGAAAAAAATCGTGTTTAAAGTGTTAATTGGGATACTTCTAACATTAATCATGAGCCTTTCCTTTCCAAGTGCATGGTAACGGAAGGACACATAGCGCCCTTCAGTTACCGAAACTCATTAATATTATAATCAAGATGCATTAACGAAATGTTTTGGAAAAGTAGATTGTGATGAACTGGTGCATTATTTTTCTAAATTATGGAGTGTATTACTTCGTCACTACATCATTTTGTGTTTTACACACTATTTGACAGTCCAAAAGTCGATATCCTCCTAATCCTCCCGTTACCGTGTATTGACATTTTAGTAAAGAAACCGGTATTTTTCTTTCCATACCTTGCACTTGTTTCCTGACGTTTCCTATCTGAAAGTTTGTTTTACGTGCAGCAAAATCTAAATAAGGTGTTTTTTTTTTTGAAATGATAGAATAACATTAAGCCGAAAGTAAAGTAGTGTACCTGCATTTGGCGGGGAGCAGGGTTTTGTACGGAGGAAGGGAAGTTTGGTATAATTGCACTTACTCTGACAAACATTTTGGTCAAATCCAAGGCTTTAAGCTACAGGGATCCTAAGATTAAAAGATATTTTGACCTATCTGTGGATTAGTTTGTAATGTGATAAAGGATCAAGGACATCTCTGGGAATATTTCTGAATGCTCGATTCTTTCAAAATGGTCCCAATTCAGGCCCCAAGGACTGAGAAAATATACTTGCACTCGTTTGTTCAACGTATTCTGGTCAAACCGTAGTCACATATCCGATGGGGCATTAAAGACACTATCAGTTGATTACCCAGAAAGTATTTGAATTTGCGGATAACTTAAAAAGGGAAGATGACTGTAGCATTGATAAGTTATCTTTTCCACTGGAAAATGGCAAAAGACGTGTTCCAAGTTAATGTCCCTAGTCAATTACGTGTTGTAATTGTTCGTACGGACGGTAATGACTAAGCTATCAAATTTTGTCCTTGGGTTGCTTTTGAGCTATTTTGGAATCTTATTTGTAGGTACCTGCGTGGGGCCTACATAGGCTTGTTACGAACATGCAAAATCCGAGTTTGATGATTTTTTTCGATTTCTGATTTAGCAATCACTAGTGCCTTTAAGACTTAACATCCATTTGACAACTAAAGTATCAAATGCAGAGCACATATGCATTTTCTGTTAGTGTTCACCTTACAATTTTCGTCAAACGAAGTACTGAAGGAATTGCCCCAGTATGTCAAACCATGAAACGTTTAACCTAAATCCCGACAATGCGTAACTATGACCGTATATTTTTAAAACCATTTTTTTAATCATGGACTATATTCAGTTCTTGTAAGTTTCAAAACAGTGTACCCCGTTTTTACTTTGACCCTGTACAAAACTTTCGTGTTTTTACATTTCACCATTTGTTTTAGAATACATGCACAAATTATTTTTGGATTCAAAACATTCTTCCACTGAGTTTTGTGGATGAAAATGCCCAACTGTGCGAGGATTCTAATGGACTTGAAAATATTAAGTACATAACCGCGAACCAAAGGTGGCATTGGGGCTTCGGGAGTGTGCTTGGGGTATTCATTGATAAAACGTGGTTCAATGATGTGTACAATATCATTTATATTGTGCGTCGACTACGAAGTTTAGTACAATAGTGCCATAAAAGTTGGGTAACATTAGGAATTTTGGGAACGGTATCCTAATTTAAGATGGATTTTTTGCCTGTACTCAATAACCGCCCCGTGTAGCATACACCTGCCTATCTTAGATAAAGTGGTATTGGGCAAATACCTTGCCCAACATTCATTAAAGGCACAGGCCTGGAACTATTCATGGGTCATCCTGGGGCAAAACTTATATCAATGCACAGATTTTGTGAAACTTGTTGGATATGCTCTGTCATGCTGAAACTTTTATTTGGTGACGGTTTTGTATCAATTTTTGAAGTGAAGTTTGCTCACCTGTAGACCATGTAGACCTTTGTCGTATTTTTGCCACTAATTACAAACCAAAATGCTAAATCATTCAAAATAATGGCGTCGAATCATTTACAAACCAGTATCACAAAATCGGAACACTGGTTAAGTTCTCTGGGCAGGTCCCCCCAGATAACCTTGAACCTTATTAGGCTGTACCTGTTAAAGGTGCATTTCGCGATTGTTTTATTCATTGTTCACTAGATATCTTTGATAAAATCTGTTCCGACCTTTGAGTTGTTCCGAACTGCAGCTTTCGAGTATAATGACAATGCTTATTGCCCACGGTCCCATAAGGACTATGATATAATTTGTCCGTTTAGGACAGAAAAATTGCATTTCGATACGACTGAATTTGCACCTAAGATTGCTTACTCACTGATTACTATGTACGGTACATATAACAATCCCCACTTTTTAGTTAAGTCGGGGACGATGCTGTAGATCACGAAATGACCCTTTAAGCAAAGGTCAAACCAACGAATAACCTATACCTTTTTTATCTTTGAGACAAATAATTGGTGTAATTTAATACATTTGACTGTATTTAATTTAACCCCTGACTATTTTACCTCCCTTATTTTACAAAGTTCCCCATAGTTCCCAGTGTTTGGTACCCAAAAAATCCGATCAGCACCTCAAAGCTATAAAAAACATCCTCAAACCACCCTCCTTCCCCAAACTCGAGAATAGGATCTCTTTAATTAACCCACTAATAACATCTGACAAACTTGGACAGACTTCAAGAACTTTTCCCAATATTGAGTGATTGGGTGGTATATCATGCCGCCAAGTCCCCAACTTGGTCACTTGCGACTTATGCCTTTGTGATCATAATGAATCGAAGGTTTATGCAACATTCCCTTTGAACATCCAGGATCTGAACCAGGCGCATCAGCGCAATGATAGGGAGATTTTTTGACAGATGACACCAAAGAATGACTACAGATCTGTACAGCCAGTACCTCACAAAATGTACATAAAAACCGATTTTTTTTAAATATTAAATTTCAAATCGCAAGTCGTTTTGTGCTCATATTAATGGCAAAAAGCCCATGCTTAATTTCATCCCAATTTGCTTGTTTAAATCGAGAAATAACTCGATCCAGTTTACTGCGGAGCCAAAAATCGCAGTTGCGGGGCCACTTTCCTGTTAGGTGAAACGGTGAAAACCGATTTGAAATTCCAATGAAATCACTTCATAAAAACTTAAAAAGTGCAATTTCGTGTTTCGCCCCTTCTTTTTTATTCATTTATCACTAGATATCCTGAGAAGCTATATTCTCAAATATAGCTGATCTCGACTATGCGGTTTTGTGTTTATGAGGAATTGCCTCGTTTCCCACGGTCCCAAGGCTACTGTGCTGTAATTTCTGTCCGTTTTCGGACAAAAATATTAAATTGCGAATTTCTTAGCAGATGCGACCGAATTGCACGTAAAATTGGGGCACAAAACGTGGATTACTAAGCTAACGACGGTGCAGATGAGTAAACATCTCACCAGGTTTAGGTAAGGTCGGGGGAGGCGAGGCGGTGGATCACGTAAAGTGCAAAACGGACTAGTGCAATCAGTGTTCCACGTGTATACCGTGACTCCGAGATTGCTGTTTTTACGATATGTGAAAAAGCTGTTCGGCACCAAAGTGGGCGTTTAATGTTCAAATCAGATTCATAAACCGCCATCATCACATCCCCCCCCATCAGATCACGATAGCTTCGGGGCCCCACTGACTTTGGGCGAGTTAGAGCTTGACGTATCATGCAACGCATCTTAAAGACATTTTTATACCTTTTGCGCAAAATTCAATTTTATTGACTTCAATAAGTTAATGCACTAAATAGTTGCAATATTTTAACCATTTTCTGGATTTTGAGTTTATTTTGGTAATATGTCCTTATGCATGCTTTTACAGAATGGCCACGTTTTGTAATAAGTCCAAAGCTTTCGCTTTATTTCATTGAAACGTACACGCTACATTGTTTTATTAAAGAAAGTCTTTCATTAAACTTAATCAAAGCAGTGTCGAGAAAACTAGACATTCTTTTATTTGTACTTTACTCCCAAGTTTTGGTTTGTTTTGCCGAGTTGCGAATCTTTTGTGCGCTTTCCAACAGACGACATCCTAGAAACTCGAGCGACTCTGCCCTGCATAGAAGGTGTCCAAAATTCGATTCTCAGACTTGACAAAAGCAATAAGATGAAATAAAACCTATGGGAACGCCCCGTCTTTGTGTATTGTTGCCAAGTAGACGACTGACTTTAAAATTTCTATTTACCACTTTTTTCGATTGTATCATTTTTTGGAGAACATAATCCCCTTCTGAAGTTTGGGGTCAGAAAGGGTTGAAAATGTTTTTCGTAGTTTGAAGGGTGCTGAATCAGAATTTTCTGGTCCAACCTCTGGGAAATTGGGGAACTTTGTAAAATAGGGTAAATAGATACAGGGGTAAACATTCGAAAATCGAAATCAAATTATGTTTAAATTACATGAATATATAAGTACTTTGTTTCAATATTTTTATTTAAAAAGTATTGTTTAGGTTCCGACCTTATTAAGCAGGTAGAGACCTAATGAGGTTAAAGGTCATCCGGGGTAAAACGTTACCCAGTGCTCCGATTTTGTTGAAACTGGTGTCAAATTGTTTCGCTTGTCTTATTTTCAATGTTTGGCATTTGTTTCGTAATTCAGTGGCAAAAATTGGAACAAGGGTCTACATGTCTATAGGGGTCCCCAAAATTGATCTCAAATGGTATACCGAGCGTCACCCAAGTCGAAATTACTTTCTGCTTCAGTATGATCCAGGGCAATGGGGACACCGTTTTCAACAAAATCTGAGCATTGATTTTTTTTGCATAATGACCTTGAACCTTATGAGGGCTGTAGCCGTACTACAGGTCGGAACCTATACACACTATAGCCATTTTAATCTTATAATGAACAACACTTGGTTACCTTTAAACACAATATTTGACTTGATTTCACATTTACCCCTGTACTAATTTTACCCCTTATTTTAACAAATTCCCACAGTTCCAGAGGTTGGACCCCAATTCGGATTCCACCCTTCAAACTATAGAAACATTTTCACCTTCTTCCACAAACTTCTAGAATGGGATTCTGGTTTATAACCCTATATGATTGGCTGCAGACCGCAATATTAAAGAAAGGAATGATCGTTGTAAATTGATACTTTCCTTGACTTTATATCTTTGATACGGCAAAGTGCCACTTTTTCCTTACATCATTTTTGGAAAAGAGTGTGTGTTGATGCCAAAGTGTTTTTTGAAAGCACGCCGTTTTGTGGGCAAAGCCAAATTTCCCTCTCTCAAAACCTTTTTATTTTTTCGAAACATCCAGTTCTAAGGAAGTTTTCAACAAATGTCCTCGCATTTTAGGGGGAACTTTCTTTTGGGCAGTGGCGTAAGCTAGGATTTTCATATTGGGGGGCCAGTGTCGCATCGCAACCGACGAAAATGGTAGGGTCCGGGCCCGCCTTAGGGCCCTTGTTGGTTTCCAGGGGCGAAGCCCCGGGTGGGGTCCGAGGGTTTATTTCTTTAAAATCTTCTGAAGGCCTAAGGTTTTTGTACGATTTTGTAAATTTACTTGTCACACGCTGTCCCCATTGAACGTTAAACCTATACTTTTGCCGACAATCCGGCCTGCAATTGCCATGACCTGAATTTTCAAGTGAACCGACGGGCTCCTCTCAACCGACGAAATCAATTATGGGGGGCCGCGGCCCCCCTGCCCCCCCTGGCTACGCCACTGCTTTTAGAACCCCTTATTTGAACGACCGACACAGCAACGCGTTGCCGAAATGTCCAACGCGTTGTATTTTCTCAAAAAAAAAAACAAAGCGTTCGGCATACTATGACCCTCTGGCTTGTTGGACCCTCGCAACTTTGAAGCTTGCAACGCTTGTGAAGCATCAGCAACAACGCGTTGAATGTTTGCAACGCTCGTAAGTTTCCACAACGTTTTTGCTGAACTTTGAAACGCGTTTGGGGTCTATTTTTTTAAATACGCACAGATCCTCTAATTGGTCGACACCTCACGCTTTGCTAAATTTTCAAGGCCGTACCCAATCCACGTAAATAGCCCCGGATCTAGCAGTACAAGTTCAAAAGGTTGATTGAGTAAATTTGTAGACAGACTGACAGGAGCCCCTGAAACAATTCTTATTCTTAAGTGCCACAAATTGTGCCTTCAGGGAAGAGGTGGCCAAGAAAGTTTTGTACAAGGGGTCACTTTGTTTAAATTGGACCCAATCTTGCTTAAAATTATACCATGTTATTTGTCACCCAAGGATTTCAGGAAAGGTATAGTTTGGACGAGCACAGCGTAACGTTTTTAAGAGTTATAGGCTAAACAGCAAAATCAATAAAGTCAATTTCAGTTTGTACAGGGGTCAACTTTTTAAGTTAACTTCGATTTGGATAAAAAATGGTGCATTCGTGTGGGAGCTCATAGGATCCAATGTCGGATAGTTTTTGATGTCTCAAATCTTGACTTAACAAGTAGGGGGGAAACAGGTCAACCCCATTGAATGCAATGGACGTTTACCTTCTGTTTTTTTGGGTGGGCCCCTACATCCGTAACTAATATTTTAGACAGTTCAAACTATTCCTTAGTTTAATCCTATGATCTCCATCAATAATTTCACCATTGTATCTAATCGGAGCAACTTTAAAAGTTGACCCTGTACACTGAAATTGACCCTTTTGATTGATTTTTGCTGTTTTAGCCTACAACTCTTAAATTGTACGTTGTAGATAGTACACACTATACCTTCCTGATTCCTTGTGCTTAGACAAATACGGTATCTTTTCACCATGATGTATCAATTTAAATATTTACCCCTGTACAAACTTTGCTGGCCCCTCTCGACTCATGATAAAACTACCTACCTCAATCACTGTCTTTGGGCTCTTCACTGTCTGGTTTGTGGTAACTGCATCTATGTGCCTGGTTGACGATTCCTTATTGACATCTGCCATCTGCAAGCTGATGGGATCGGTTCTTTTGTGTTTTCATCGGGTATAACATTGGAACTTGCTTGCGCGGTCTCCTCCTAAAAAGGTTGGGGCATTCGCTGACTTGTTTTCATGCTGTTTGGAGTTTGGGAAACCATTCCGCCGCCTGATGCCGATAACTCCCCGCGCAGTCAGTGGGCATGTACGGATTGAATCTAGGGCGTTGAAGCTCCATGACTACGCTTGCCTTTCATAGCACTAGTGGTCTTCCCTTCGGGCTTATTTCTGCGCAGGCGCGGGCGCAGGCGCAAGCATACAAATACGGGATTCCCAGAATTAATGGTAGGGGCCTTTGCGTCCTAAAAACATAGTCTGATGGGGCAGTGCCTGAAACCCAAATTGGTCATTTCGTCCGAAATTGGTCACATATGATTTGTAAACAAAGTGGCACACTTTTGGAAGTTCCTCCCGGAAGGTTTTTGGATGTCCCCCCCGCCCCCCCCCCCCGCGGAAGGTTTTTTGATGGCCAATTAACAAAAGTGGACACTTGGAAGTTTTTCTCCCGGAAGGTTTTTGGAATGGTTCCCGTGTTTTTTGGCCTTCTTTGTGTTTCGCAAATGGTTGATGAGCATTGCCTGGCCCTCAGTTCAACTATTTGTTCAAAAATGTGCCCAAAGAATGATTTTAAAGAAAAGTGGACACTTTGGATTGTTCCATATGGTTTCTGAGTGTTCCCAGTTTTAATCGGTTCCTTGGTGTTGAACTTGCCTAAAACAAACGTCATTTTTTTTTATCTAAAATGGACAAAATAAAACAAATGGACATAATAACTTCGAGCAGTTTCCCCCCAAATTTCCGTTTGGAAATCCCCAATGCTCAAATTGAGCAGAGTTGTTGAGCATTGCTGGAACCCAAATCAGCTCTTTTGGTTTAAATGGTCAAAATAAAGTTGTTTTGGACCATCCGACCTCGAAACAACAGACCTCAAACCCGGAAGTGAATTTACTTCGGGGTCTGATGTTCGAGGTCTGAGGTCCTGTTGTTTTCTAGTCTGAAAGTTTCGAAACACCCGGGAGATGTTTCGAAACACCCCGGTAGATGTTTCGAAACACAGACCTCAGACCCGGAAGTGAAATTACTTCCGGGTCTGATGTTTCGAGCTGATATTCGAGGTCTGATATTTCGAGTTCTGATTTTCGAGGTCATGTTTCGACACATCCTACGGCGTCCGTAAGTACGTATATCCTGTTTCTAAATTGAAAAAAAGTTGGCGCACTTGTTGAACCATTCTCAAGACTGGAATATACCGAAAGGCATTTTTGAAAAAAGGGATGTGGCCCTATCGATTCGTGTTAACTTTTCCGTGTTTGCGAGCAACCGATGTACCGACAAAAACGTTTCACTTTCTCCGCTATGTTTATAGGTTCAGGACCCAATTACGAATACATATCCAAGCAAAACTAGTAACGGCCCCTCGATGCATAAACATCCATAGAACCCCTTCGTTTTCCGGAGATATTTCAGATTTAGTTTCATTTGCATGCATTCGCGATGACGGACTGATAACGTTAATCTCTTGCGCAGTACTAATTTAGATAATATCTTTCGAAGTCTGTGACACAGACTACACACTTTCCGGACCGCCGTAGAAACACCCCCCGGGTGATTCGAAACACCAGACTTCGAAACATCAGACCCGGAAGTGGGGAGACTGGCCGTGGACTTGTTGACTAGTTACCCGTATGTTTGAGTCTTTGAGAAGTTTTGTAAGTTAAAAAAAATATGGAAAAAAAGCAGATACAAAACAAATCCTGCTATTCTCCACACGGGAACCGTGACAAGGGGAGATTGCCCTGGACTTGGACCAAATGGACGTGAATCTACTATTCATTAGAAGACGTGTCTTGAAAACTAAATACTCCAAAGTTACATGCCTCCCTCCTTCCCGCACCCACGCCCACACCGTTTTGTAAAACGGTTGGTTATGAATTATGAAGTTTAGCACTTACCAATTTCAAATTGTTTCTATTAAATTTGCATGGGAAAATGTGTCTTGAAAAGCGAACGTTGCAAAGGTTTTGCCCGTAAAGGGAGGACACCTCCTCACGCACCCCCCTGGCCATATTGTCCCTTTCTCTTTCGTCTGGTCGGCCCCCTCAATTTAGCGGCAGAAAAACCAGGGCAAACTCCCCCGTGTCACGGCACGGTGAGGGTCTACTTGAATTTCAAAAATCAAGCCCAGAAGTGAAATGTTGACTTCGGGAAAAAATCACTTCCGGGTCTGAGGTCTGTTGTTTCGAGGTCTGCTGTTTCGAAACACCCGGGGGATGTTCGAAACATCAGACCTCGAAACATCAGACCCGGAAGTAATTTCACTTCCGGGTCTGAGGTCTGTTGTTTCGAGGTCTGTTGTTTCGAGACATCCGCCCAGGGTGTTTCGAAACATCAGACCTCGAAACATCAGACCCGGAAGTAAAATGTTGACTTCGGCAAAAAAAATCACTTCCGGGTCTGAGGTCTGCTGTTTCGAGGTCTGTTGTTTCGAGACATCCGCCCAGGGTGTTTCGAAACATCAGACCTCGAAACAGCAGACCCGGAAGTGAATTTACTTCCGGGTCTGATATTTTGACCATTCTGGACAGAAAAGGCCAATTTGGGTTCCAGGCAATAGTCATCAACCATTGAAACACAAAGGAGCAGAAAACACATGGAACCATCAAACAACCTTCCAAGAAACCTCCCGAAGTGTCCACTTTTGTTTAAAAAATCATTATTTGTTCCATTTTAGATTTCAAAAAATGACCGATTTGTGTTCCAGGCAATGTTCAACAACCATTGATACACAAAAGAACCGATAAAACTGGGAACCATCCAGAAACCATCTGGAACCATCCAAAGTGTCCACTTTTCTTTAAAAATCATTATTTTGACCATTTTGAAGCAAGATAGTTCAATCGAGGGCCAGGCAATGCTCATCAACCATTGGAACACAAAGCAGGCCCAAAACACCGCGAAACATCCAAAAACCTTCAGCATGTTCAGGGAAACTTCCAAAGTGTCCACTTTTGTTTAAAAAATCATTATTTTGACCATTCTGGAACCCAAAATGGCCAATTTGGGTTCCAGGCAATGGTCATCAACCACTGAAACACAAAGGAGCCGGAAACATGGGACCGTCCAAAAACCTTCCGGGGGGGGGGGTAAGACACGATCTGCTCAATTTGGGCATTACGGATTTCAAAACGGTAATTTGGGGAAATGCTACGTGCATTTATTATGGCAGTCTCTGTCTAAGTGACATTACAAAATCGGCTCTTAAACCTTCGTTCAAAGATCTGAGTAAAAAAAATATTGACGTCAAAATTCGTCGAGGTTAGTGGATTAACCTCGCTTCAAAACAGTGCAATTTCCAATAACGGTCATTTAGATTTAAATATTCTTGACCAGGCTAGCCTTTAGTCAAGCCTGTGTGTGACCGTTCCATATACGTAACGTCTTTGAATAGGACTAGCACTCGGGTTACGCCGGAAGTTGATGTAGATCTGTTGCTGTTACTAGGTTGGCTGGTGTCCGGTTTTTCAGGCATTCTCGTAAGCATCATTTATCTGTTTGTCACATTGTTACTAGCGGGTAAATCACTGCTATATGAATTAGTTCCCCAATTTATCGGGGTTTGTAAATATGAAGCAAAACCGCTTGTTTACCATCAGATTGTTTGATCCTGCTACTGGTGCTTTAGGAACCAGTAAAACATTACCAATGATTATCACCAACGTAGCTTGTAGCATTGTCAATATTCGGGTCCAGCCAGTTGCCAATACTGGAATGCTGCTTTCACAAGTAAGTTTCACATAGAATGCACATTAATTTTCATGTATTGTAGGCCCAATCCGGTCCCGAATATATTGGCAACGCTCCACGTATCAAATTATAGCGAGTTTTCCCGCGAATGTCGAGTTTCACGCGCCGTGTATCGAGATTTCCTCGCCATATGTCGAGTTTACAGCGCTGCTATCCAGTTTGAAACTCTATGTGCAGAGTTTCATAAATCATGTCCAGAATAAATCATGTCCGGAATAATTCATGCCGAGTTTTAAAAACTGGACATGATTTATTTTTTCTCAACATGAGCAAAACTCGACATGATTTTTTTCAACATGCAAACTGGACCATGATTTTTTTCTCAACAGAGCAAACTCGACATGATTTTTTTTACACATACACCAAAAAATTCCATGTCGAGTTTTCCTATGTTGAGAAAAACTCATGTCGAGATTTTGAAACTGGACATGATTTATGTCAAACTCACCATATAGAAGAGCAAAACTCGAGGGTATAGAGGGGCCAAACTGGACATATAGAGATGTAAACTCGACATATGACGCTGCACACTCGACATGGCGAGGAAAACTCGATACAAGCGCGTGTGTGAAACTCGACATGCGCGGGAAAACTCGCCATGATTTGATAACGTGGTAAGCGTAGAAACTGGACTGATTTATTCAACGCACCATATAGAGAGCACAACTCGATGTATAGAGGGCAAGCTGGATAGATAGGCCGGCTGTAAACTCGACATATAACGCTGGGCACACTCTACATATGGCGATGAAAACCGATACACAGCGGTGACTCGACGGCGCGGGAAAACTCGCCCTGATTTGATACGGGGAGCGTAAAAAAATGGACATGAATTTATTCAAAACTCACCATATAGAGAGCACAACTCGATGATAGAGGGCAAACTGGACAGATAGCGCTGTAAACTAGAAAATAACGCGCTGCACACTCGACATATGGCCGCGAGGAAAACTCGATACACAGCGCACGAAACTCGACAGGGCGGGGAAAAATCGCCATGATTTGATACGTGGAGCGTGCCATACGAATACCAAGCACCCGCGGGGAAGGTTGCGACTTCGGCTTGTTTTGACATGATAACAGAATGCGAGTCAATAATATCATTCAAGTAATCAATCAGCCCATACAACTGGGAATGGGAGCAAATTATGAACCAGGACTATATTGTCGTGCTGCTTCTTGATATGTTCGGCCAGCCCATACTCAGAATTGCTGTTCTTTACTCACTCTCTTATCAGCATAATTATGTTCCATTTTTACAGTCTACCAACGGTAGCATTGTAATTGTAATCATGCTATATAAGGCTAGTATTGTACAAGGTACAAAATGCCACCTTTCTATTTGTTTTTCCCTTTTGCAGGACAGTCTTACTCCCTAAAGGCCTCGCAGAGTAGCTCCGTGTTTCGGAGGTTTCTTAGAACCTTTGTCCAAACCAGAAAGTAGCTTCGTGTCTATACTGCTGGTTATTGCTGGGCCTCCGAGTTGTAGTTACAATCCTAGATTCCGTCGCATCTATCAAGCGAAAGTTGATCTCTTTCTCTAAACGACATTCGGCATCTTCACATGTGCACAAGGATATTTAAATCCAACGCATGACAAAAATTCGTCAATATTATGTTAAAGAATTCGCAAATATTGAGAATGGATTATTGAAAATTCATGACAGTCTTAGTTACGGCGATATCCAGGACGATATGCGAACTGTTTCTTGCATTATCTGGAGCGTATTACGCGATAAAAATACTGATGGTAAATGTCAATTATTTTGAATAACTTCATCAATAAAAAAAATACATTCAAAATCGCTTGGTCGATGACGTGAGGTTGTGAATGATATTTATTCGAGCTGATTTCATCACCACGACCATGAATAATTGTTTTTTTTTTTTATTTTTTTTAACGCATGTCAAAGGTGTTCCAGCAAGTCAATACGTTAACACTTAAAGCAATAATGGCACATTTTTTAAGAGCGCCCCCAATTTTCAAAATTTGATATTTTGGCACAATTACGTTGGTGATTGTCTAGGAAACTATACCTGCGAACGAGAATGCTAAAAAATGCGTATTTATCATAAAATAAGCGATTTTGTAATTAGAATTTGGATCCCAGATTGGACTTAACGGCAGAGCTGGAAAATGCTACGTTTATGTCCGTCCATGATGAAATAGTGCCACCTCGAGAAAATAACCTCTAACTTGATTTGCCTGAACCAATAAAACAACTAATGGATGAGCGTAGACACGTACATGACGCTATTTCCCGGCTATTTCACATTGGAAGGCCGTTTCCAGCAGCCGTTCAATTATTATCGGGGATCCCGATAATAAGTATTCTAATTACAAATTCCTTCGTTTGTGAGACACAGACATTTTCGAGCTCAACCATTCACAGGTATGGTTTACTAGCCAGTTACCAATGCAACCGTGTAAAAATCTCAAATTTTTTGAAAAATTGGGGCGCTCTTCAAAAAAATGTGCTAATATTGCTTTAAGTGTATTATAAGGGGGTCCACGTGGACCCAACATTTTGTTTTTCGTGCGCCATTTTTTAACGGTAAATTATTTCTGCCCAAAAATTTTATGTAATTGCCTAAATATAAGTTGCGCATATTTTGGTGGCTTTCTGAAGTATGAGGAAGTTTTTTAAAGAAAACATAATAGTAAGTGATCATGGACTTTTGATTATTAGTAGATGAATGTAATTATCTTTAAAATATCGCAAATACACGTACGATAATTAATTTACTTTAAACATTTCTATCTCCAAAAGAATGATGTTCAATCAACACAATTATATACCTAGTAAATACCGAGGCTCAATATGCTTTAGGTTACAGACTACAGGATTTCTGGCGCGTAGAAAATTCGGACAATCGATTTTCATATGCCGCACAGTTGCTTCGTCAAAAACATCAATAGTATCATGTGAGGGATCATATTTAATATACTCACTGAAAAAAAAAAACCACGATGTACATGTGATAACAATAACAAAACTAAATCCTCATGCAAAGTATTATTTTACCCTTGCTAAAGCGTAAATAAAGCAAGGCGAGCCAAGACAAGCAGAAATTAAAAAAAAAACATAAGAAAACCGATTCAAACGGAAAATCCAGTTGCCTTATTTCTTATTTTTTGGTCAAAAAGTATAGGCAATGAAGATGAAAATCTTGTCACAGCCAAGAAACAGGAAGATGTGAACAGAATAATTCATGATTTCTAGATTTACTGAAAGTATTTTCAGTCTTGACCAGTCATGAGTGGGATTTCTAGATGCATGACAAAAACAAATAACCCCATTGTTAATTAAGAGCGGAATCCCTAATATTATTATGAAAATATTTATATCCGACGTTAGTCTGTATATTCGAATTGGTCTACTTTTGAAAATCCAAAAAGGTGCGACTGAAGACAGTAAGTGTGAACGTATTGGGGGTAGGTGACTGCCTTTGGCATTGTGAAAAAAATTGGACTTCTGTTAACGGTTTTGGATAGAGGAAGCGGTGTTTGGAGCTATATATTGGATATGTTATGTGTGAAGTCTTCTCCAGGGCGAAAGGATTGTTTTGTTTTTTTGTGAGAAAAAGGTGGAATTTTGGACGAGTTGTGAGGCAAGTAGTTTCAAGAATGAAGTAAATCCACAGACTTGCCAATGTGGAATAATCCATGTTCCTAAAGGGGGGGTATCATATTGAGAAAAAAATATGAGTGTGCTCGGAGAGGAGAGTGTGAATAAAATATAAACTATTGGGAATCTGAAGGCATTTGGGGATGATTTATAACATATCAGAACAGTTTGGATGTATTGCTGAAGAAGAAATAAGTGTTGTTTTGTTAATGGGACCAGAATGTTACTTTTGTTGCAAGATGTTCAACTTGCATTGTGGACAAAGAATGGTGAAGAATCAATGAAACAAATCCCAATACCCCATAATACATTGTGTCAAATTATCCAAACTAATGCTGGTAAAAATAGTGAAACATCACAATTGTACATGCAGTCTGAGGTCTCAATTCTATTGTGTTATGTGATATGTGAATCTTCTAGATCTAATAAAGATTACCACCTAATTTGTGGTATCTTAATGCTTTGCAGAACAAAAAGTCATGAAATCCAATATCCCATGATACATGTGTGAAATGTGTGGAAATTATCCCGTATACACAAGGTATATAGCAGAATAACATATGTGATCATCAGGTCCCATATGGTGTGGGTATGGTGACAACATTGCATTATAATCATGTTGTCCTTGGGCAACGTAAGTGCTTGCTCCATGGGGCTTCCCTGCTTTGCCTGGGCCTATACTATTTATTGTATCATGGACAATGTTGATTTTTTGCTAACTAATATCTCAAATTAAATAAGTTTGCTTATGCTGTGGATAGAGTTAGTTATAGGCCAAAATAATTTGTAAATGAGAAAAATCAGTCCAATTGATTCTTAAACATTGACTGTTGTCAATATAGTTTTTTTGGAGTTACCTTTAGAATACCCATACCATACAGCGACAGCGCGAGCTACACCTTTTACAAACTGGCAGCGGCGACAGCGCGAGTGGAGTTAGTGCATGACATAGGCTACATGGCAGCGGCGACACGCGCGAAGTCCAGATTTTACAGGCAACAGCGGCGACAGCGCAACAGAGGATGTGTTGTCTGGTCCATTGATCATTTTATCACAGGAATAAGGAAGGGGTTTGGACCCCCCACTCTACCTGTTTAGAAAAACTGGGCAACGGCGACAGGGCGAAGTTCAACCTTTAAAAAGTTGGCGCGGACGACAGCGCGAAATTGGACTTTTAAAAAAGTCGGATGCGCGACAGCGCGAAGCTCCAGATTTTGTAGGCAACAGCGGCGGACAGCGGCAACAGCGCGAATGATTGTTGTTCTAGCCGTTGAGTCATTTTGTATCAAAAGACTAAGGAAGGGATGTGGACCCCCCCCCAGCTTCCTTCCTGTTTAAAAATGGGCAGCGGCGACAGCGCGAAAGCTCCAGATGTGACAGGCAACAGCGGCGACAGCGGCAACGGTGAATGAATTGTTGTTTTGGTCCATGGATTCATTTTATCAGGAGGACTAAGGAAGGGGTTTGGACCCCCCCCCCCCACCTCGACATGTTTAGAAATGGGCAACGGAGACAGCGCGAAGTTCAACCTTTATAAATAGTTGGCAGCGGCGACAGCGCGAAATTGGACCTTTTAAAAAAAGTCGGATGCGGCGCAGCGCGAAGCTCCAGAGTTTGTAGGCAACAGCGGCGACAGCGGCAACAGCGCTAATGATTGTGATGTTCTATCCCGTTGAGTCATTTGTATCAAAAGACTAAGGGAAGGGGGATTTGGACCCCCCACTTCCTCCTGTTCAAAAAATGGGCAGCGACGACAGCGCGAAGCTCCAGATTTTACAGGCAACAGCGGGGACAGCGGCAACAGCGCTAATGATTGTTGTTCTAGCCTATTGAGTCATTGCTATTCAAAAGACTAAGGAAGGGGGTTTGGAACCCCCCCCCTCACACTTCCTCCTGTTTAAAAGAATTGGGCAGCGGCGACAGCGCGAAGCTTCCAGCTTTGAAGGCAAACAGCGGCAACAGCGTGAAGGAGGGTGTTCTGGTCCATTGATTCATTATATCAGAGGACTAAGAAGGGGGTTGGACCCCCACTTCCTCCGGTATTAAAAATTTGGCAGCGCGAAGCTCCAGATTTACAGGCAACAGCGCGGACAGCGGCTACAGCGAGAATGAGTATTGTTGTTTCATTTTTATCAGAGGACTAAGGAAGGGTTTCCCCCTAATCTTACCTGTTTTTAAAAAGTCGGATGCGCATCAGCGCGAAGCTTCACTTTGCAGGCAACGCGGCGACAGCGGCAACAGCGCGAATGGTAGTAGTCTAAAAACATGGATATTTGATCAGAGGACTGAAAAGGGGTTGGACCCCTTCCTCCAACTTTTAAAAGTTGGGCAGCGCGAAGTTCCACCATTTGAAAAGTTGACGGCGTCGCCGGCGTGAAAGTTGGATGCAGTGACAGTGCGAAGCTTCATATTTTACAGCAAAACAGCGGGACAGCCGGCGAAGCGGCAACAGCGCGGATTTCTAGCCCAATGGTACAAGTTTATGGACTAGGACTACTGGAGATATAGCCATTCGATTCAAGGAATGGTAAAACACTGGTTCGTTTTTTTTAACCGTTCAGGAAACAAAAGGGTAATATCCCAATATGTACGCCCAATAACTCATAAGGCAGCTGTTGGTTAGTAACATTATACGAGTATTCAAAATACTACTTATGCTTTATTCCTATCTAGGTATATTGTGGGGCTAAATCACGATATTCATGGTTTGCATCTTTGGGGATTAAAGTGGGATGGCCCGGCCCGATTGTAAGTATATAAAGTTTTGATGTGAATCTTGATAGAAGGACTTCATTCCAAACCCCATTTCAGTGAATCTTCGGCGAATGAATCTTTGAAGACCGACCCACCAAGTTTCCCCCTTGTTTAAGAAAATATGCTCCATGTTTACAAACATGTTCAATATCTACAGTTATCATTACATCGGTTGGCTTTAAGAAGGATATCTTAAAGAACGACCCATCTTCCGCCTTATTGGTTAAAAGTTTAACGTGTGACTGACTCAACTTTCAGAAAAAAGTTAGCGGGCATTTCATAACCTCATAATACCTTGTTTGTTTTGGGACAACCATTAAAATGATTGGCAGCGGCGGGACAGCGCGAAAGTTAAAAAAAGTCGCGCGGGCGCCACGCGAAGCTCCGCTTTTGTTGGCAACCCACTTCGACGGGTCATTTAAATTGAATCTTTGTTTTTTCTAAAGAAGGATACACAGAGCCGCATGGAGTACGGGACGACGGACACAGCCATAGTCGCATCCCCAATCGCTGTTTCCGGGCAGGCCCATGTCCACCTTACGCCCCGTGGCGTTTAGAGTCAATTGTGAAGATGTATGTCACGCCCCACACGACAAGTGTACGACGATAACAATGCAAGTGCAGACGCATCAACACCGGGCTGCCATGTGTGTTACGAGTCAGAGGCCACATGATTTGTATTGACCGGGTGTGATAAGCAACGCACTTCCCCTACCACCCTGTGGGTCCATTGAGCACAAGCCCCCGTGTTTACCCAACTTGGCCGGGAGTCCAGAGTGAGAATTTGTAGAGCTGATCTCTATATCGCCCACTACTGTTGATAAACAAATCATCTTACGGTGAAATATACGCGGATTGTGGCCACATACACGAGGAGTAGACAAAGGGTCACGAGCAAACACCACCATAACGATAAATTACAATGAACGGGTGGTATAGTACAAGGCTAATCGCATCACAGGTATAGTAGTGAGGTTTAATGAACATGAAGTTGGACTTGTACATGCTCACTCTAGGAGTTAGTGATCATGTAGATTATCTCTAGAGTCATCCCACATACACCACGGTGTGGCAGCGGTCGCTGTAAGTAGGTCAGAGATACGTCCTAACATAAGAATCGAGATATAGAACAAGCACCCCATAGAGACGACGAAACCCATAGGTCACATGTAAAAACAGACACATCTCTAATTGAAGTATCAATTCAATAACATTAACACACCCCGCAGGCACCATCCCTTTCATTATGTGGCAGTACGAGTAATCACACCCGTAATTCATACTTGAGCACATGGCTCCTATAGTACATACCCACACCACTGTTATGCACCCACACGTTACACAACACCTTACACATACGAACTTTCTCTAGCGTCTGTAACGTTCACCTGTCGGGATATTTCTCTCACATGTTCCAAGATGCAACTTAGAAGGATACCCACAATAAATTACCAATCCTTTGTTTTCTCAACCGGATACCCATTCAATGGATGTTCGTTTGTTAAGGAGCCATATCTGAGTTTTCATAAATCGAACGATCCAAATATTTAGCACGTTAAGAATGATTCAACTTAAAGTGGATTCTAACTCGTTAAGAATGATTCAACTTTGAAGGATCATTAAATTGAATCTTTGCTTTTAATTAGGCAATTAAATAAAAATTTTACTTTTTTTTTTTTTTTTTTGCGTTTTATGCAGTCTGGTTATGGCAATTGCGAGGCCAGTAAATCATGTTTAGAAAACATTTATTGCGGGTTTTTAAAGAACGATTCAACTTCACCCTTTTGCTGTTAGAAACATGATCCAATGTTTAAAAAACATGTTTAATATTTGTCGTTTGTGTTTACATCTGATTTATATAAGAAGGATTACTTTAAAGAAAGACCCATTCCTTTACCATTGTAAAACATTTTATTGCAGGTTAAAGAACGGATTCAAATGCACGCCATCTTCACCCTTTGTTAAAAACATGTCAATGTTTACAAAAGTGTTCACTAGCTATACAGTGTGTGGATACATAATGGTTTATATTAAGAAGGATATCTGTAAAGAACGACCCACTTTGCCTTGCAAACAGTTTATTTAAGGGTTAAAGAACTTCACCCTTGCCTTTGTTTTGGAGACACGTTAAGAATGATTCAACTTAGAAGGATAATTGAATTGAATCTTTGATAGAAGACCATATCACTTGGTTTAAGGAAAACATGCTCAATATTTTACAAAACATGTTTCAAATTATATTACAGTTTGTGATTAACATATGTTTAGTTACGAAGGGAATCTTTAAAGAACGACCCAGCTTAACCGTTATTGGTTTTTAGAAAAACATGGCGATGCGATGCCAGCAAATTATGTGTAGAAACATTTTATTGCGGTTAAAGAACGATTCAACACCACCCTTACTGGTGCGTAGAAAACAGCTCAATGTTTAAAAAAACATGTCAATATTGGCAGTTTGTGTTTCATATGATTTATATAAGAAGGATATCTTTAAAGGACGACCCATATCCCATGAAACAGTAATTTGCGTGTTAAAGAACAACTTCAACTTCACCCTTGCTTTTTTTAAACACGTTAAGAATGATTTTTTAGAAAACCCTATCATTTGCGATGCCAGTAAATTATGTTTAGAAACATTTATTGTGGGTTAAAGATACGATTCAACCCACCCTACTTGCTGTGTAGAAAACATGCGAAACACGTTAGAATGATTTTAGAAAACATGTCAATTGCGTTGCCAGTTAAATATGTTTAGAACATTTAATTGTGGGTTAAAGAAACGATTCAACTCACCCTTATTGCTGTGTAGAAAACATGCTCAATGTTTAAAAAACGGGTTCAATATTTGCAAGTTTGGGTTTACATATGGTTTTATATTAAGAAGGATATCTTTAAAGAACGACCCATCATCACATTGTAAACATTTAATTGCGGGTTAAAGAACCATTCAACTTCACCCTTGCTTGTTTTGGAAAACGTTAAGGATGATTCTACTTAGAAGGATCCTTATTGTATCTTGGTTTTCCCTTCACCCTTGATGGTTTTATTCAATTGAGATTTGTTTTCTAAAGAACGGGTTTCAAATATTCTTAAATTTTGACTAGAAAAAACCTGGAACTTGTCTGTCTAAATCAGGTAATAATGAGTATACGATGCGAGTAAAATATGTTTATGAAAATATTTAATGCGGCGTCAAAGAACGAGTCAACTGCGAGCGAGTAAATTATGTTGGAAAAACATTTTAATTTTGGGGTTTATAAAACGATTCACACTTCACCCTTGTTGTTTTGGAAACACGTTAGGAATGATCAACTTATAAGGATCATAAATTGAATTTTTGTTTCCAAATAGCTAAATTTTGACTAGAAAGACAAACTGGTAACTTGGTAGAAAACACGTTAATTGCGTTACAAAAACATGTTAAATGTTAGAGTTTGTTGTTTAAAGAACGACCCCCCTTTGGGTATTGGTATTTAGAAAACATGTCAAATTGCGATGCGAGTAAACTCTGTTTAGAAAACATTTTAATTGCGGACATTTTAATTGCTGCCGGTTAAAGAACGATTTAACTTCACCCTTGCTTGGTTTGGAAACAGGTTAAATTAATACTGGTTCAACTTAGAAGGATCATTAAATTGAATCTTTGTTTTCTAAAGAAGGATATAATGGAGTCTTTGTAAGCATCATATTATTGAGTATTTGTTTTCTAAAGAGCAATTTCAATTGCCAGAAAACATGTAGTCTTTGTCAAGAAGAGTGTAAAAAACATGTAAACTGCGTTTACAAAAGATGTTAAATGTTAAGAGTTTGTGTTTAAAGCCTTCACCCTTGTGTGTTTTATTCAATCTTGAGTATTTGTTTTCTAAAGAATGGGTTTCAAATATTCTAAATTTTGACTAGAAAACATGGTAACTTTGTTGTCTAAATCAGGATAATAATGGAGTATACGATGCGAGTAACTTATGTTTAGAAATATTTTAATTGCGGGTTAAAGAACGATTCAACTGCGATGCGAGTAAATTATGTTTTGGAAAACATTTTAATTTTGGGTGATAAACGATTCAACGTCACCCTTGGCTTGTTTTGGAAACACTTAGGAATGATTCAACTTAGAAGGAGCTTAAATTGAATTTTTTGTTTCCAACTATTCTAATTTTGACTAGCAAAGAAAAACGCTGGTAACATTTTTTTTTTTTTTTGTTTTGTACAAACACGTTAATTGCGTTTACAAAACATGTTAAATGTTAAGAATGTGGGTTTAAAGAACGACCCACCTTTGGGTATTGGTATTTAGAAAACATGTCAATTGCGATGCGAGTAAACTCTGTTTAGAAAACATTTCCATTGCGGACATTTTAATTGCGGCCGGTTAAAGAACGATTCAACTTCATCCTCGCTTGTTTTGGAAACAGGTTAAATTAATACTGGTTCAACTTAGAAGGATCATTAAATTGAATCTTTGTTTTCTAAAGAAGGATATAATGGAGTCTTTGTAAGGATCTATTACTTGAGTATTTGTTTTCTAAAAAGCAATTTCCATTGCCAGAAACATGTATTCTTTGTCAAGAGAGCGTAAAAAAACATGTAAATTGCGGTTATCAAAAGATGTTAAATGTTAAGAGTTTTTGTTTACAGAACCGACCTCCATCTTCACCCTTATAGTTTTTATAAAGAACAATGTCAATTGCGAGTGCGAGTAGAAAACGTTTTCAATGTGCGGACATTTTAAGTCGGGTTAAAGCACGATTCAACTTCACCTTGCTGTTTTAAGCCTCGTCCCCCAGAACCCCATATTTTACCTTAAGTGATCAAAAATTTGTCAATGATTCATTTTCACCCTTGTTTCCAGTACCGAAAGTTTTTATATAGTCAGGTAGAACCGTCATGTGACCGTACAGTTGGGGTATATGCAATTTTTCTAAATTAAGCTTAGGGTGTGTATAAATAGAATCTGCCGGGTGCCACCTGGGCATCCTTGGGGCTTTTGAGAAATCCAAGTGGCGTCGCATTAATGATAATATATATTAAGCCCTATATTATCAACTATGGAGTCTAGATATACTATATTGATCCAATGAATAAGTGTATGGGGCACTTGAACATTAAGTCCATACTCAACAAATTCAAAATGGACGCCAATCTCAATAATTTTAAAAATATGCCCTATTATCAAGTCAACACCCTGCGATGAAAATAGACTGAACTCCTTATGTTTGTTATTAACACAATAATATATTTCTGATACTTTTAAAGTTGGAACATGGCGTCAATCAATATGGCAGCCAAAAACGTGAACATCTTCAGAAAATACTTGACACAATTATAAGTATTACAGCCGTCAATTCGAAATCAATGTGCCAATACTTAGAAATTTTACCTTTGATCCTTACCAATTTCGCAACATACATTCAAGTGGTTTAAATGCGCCAAAATCGAATAAAACCAATATGGTGCAACGTTTTCAAAATACCATAGGAATTACATTTTTTCAGCATATATTGCACTCAATTTATAATTTGACACATTTTATCGGGATTACCTGGCATCACTTCGTTATGATCATAGGTACATTCTAATTGTTTCATTGACACAATAATTTATACCTGAAGGGTAATATTTACAATTTGTGTCAAGTGTTTTTTGAAGATATTCAACGTTTTTGGTCGCCATATTGATTGACGTCATGTTACCACCTTAAAGTATCATAGATACATTTATTGTATCTAACACCATCATCTAATTACTTCTGTTTATTTTTTATCGGCAGGTATTTGCTGTTATAGGGCATTTTAAATTGATAGATTTGGCTTCCATTTTGATTTGAAGTAACTTCATGTTACAAGTGCATACACTTGTTCATTGGATCCTATGTATAGCTAGTAACTCCCTAGTTTGATAATATAGGTTTGGATATATAATTATCATTTATGGCGACGCCATCTTGGATTTCTCAAAATGCCCAAGGATGCCCAGTGGCACCACCCGGCAGATTCGTACTCTAAAAGCACACCCTAATCTATCATTTTCCCAGCAAAACATTGTGTATACAATACTCAGTTTACGGTCAGGGCATAATTTGGACCATATCCACGCGACTATAATGCGACAAACCAATGAAAGCGCGGCGTGGTTGAATTTGAAAATATTCCTACTTGATTAATATGTCGCCGAACGTGCATTTCTGCGTGATTAACTTGAAAATGACTTAAAAATGGATATAGAAATTCTCGAAGATCATATTTTTACCCGGCCACCTTGTATTGATAGGATACATTTTAAAGGACCAAAAATACGATTACTATTAAAAAGGTTGTCCCATGACCCGGATAAAATCGCTTATTTAGATTTGGGCTGTCGCCGCTGCCATGAGTAAAACCCACATCTTCGCATTCCGAAAGCTGTGTTGGTATCAATTTCAGATAGGCAGGCAATAATGAGCAAACACTTGCAGTCTTGCGATGTCGCGGTGTCGGCCGCTGACAGGCCAACAGTCACAGCTTCATCACTCGGTAAGAGAAATGCGATTTCATACTAACGTCATGCCAAAGGTAACAAAATCCCACCTTTATTTTTTTTTAATAAACAACCCGGGAACAAAAAAAAGCCAAAATAACCGACATTAGTACAAATCAAGTTCAATTGAATAAAACTCGACCGTTCATGGGTTAAAACAAAACATACTTTATTGAAAAAACAACGGGAAAAGACCCAAAATACAACCAAAATCGTTAAAAATCAACAATTAAATTTAAACTTTTAAATATTTTTCCCATGGCCTCCCATTTGAATAAGCAAGCCCACACCCGGAAAAGGAAAAAAAAAAAAACACCCGCCTGAAACTCCTGAAGTTCTGTGGTGTATCCCGCTGTCGCCGTTGCCCCCGGGTAAAAAAACAGAGTTTTCACACTCGAGACGTAATCTCAAAAACTCAAATCTCAACTTTTATTATAAAAACAACCAAAAATTAAAAAAAGCAAAATAGTTAAAATAGGTACAACTGCATTCACAAAATTGTAACAAACCCAATTTATTGAAAAACGAGGGAAAAAAGGCCAAAATTAGCAAAATCGTAAAAATCAACAATCTAAAATCAAAATTAACTATTTTCCCCAGGAGACCAATTGATAAGCAACCACAAGAACCAAAAAATGTAAAAAATCCTGAAGTTCTGGGTGTGCTTGCGCGCCGCTGTCGCCGTGGCCAGTGTAAAACCATAGCTTCACACTCGAGGATACGCCATAACAACATCCCAACTTTAGTTTAAAAACACAACGGGAAAAGGCCCCAAAATAGCACAAAATAGTGTTAAAATCTAGCTTCCAAATTTAACAAACCCCACCAATTTATTGAAAAAACGAGAAAAGCGATAAAATAGCACAAAATCGTAAAAGAAAACTCAACAATCTATTTAAAATTTAACTGTTTCCCCCAGGGTCCACTGATAAGCAAGCAACAAGAACCAAAAAAATGTTTAAAACTCCTGAATTCTGGGGTGTGTGCCCGCTGTCGCCGCTGTCGCCGTTTGCGTGTAAAACCATATAGCTTCACACTCGATACGCCATCATAACAACAATCCCAATTTATTTAAAAAAAAACAACGGGGAGGAAGGGAAAAGCCAAAATAGACCAATAGTGGAAAAATCAAGCTCAAAAATAGTTTACAAAGCAGCCTTCAATCTAAAATTAAAAACTCGAACATCAGGTTTACAACTAAACACCCAAATATTTTTAAAAACAATCGAGAAAAGGCCCACCAAATAGCCAAAAATATCGGGATGAAAAGGCCAACATTAGCCAAAATAGTAGAAAATCACGCTGAAAATAGAACAAATCAAGCTAAATAATAGAACAAATCAAGCTGCAATTAAATTAAACCGAACGTTCGTGGTTTAAAACACTTTATTGAAGAAAAAAAAAAAAAACAACGGGAAATGCCCAAAATCGTAAAAAACAAACTAAATTAAACTCAAAATGTTCATGGTTTTCTTATCATGTTCATATTAAATTGAAATAACTTTACTGTTATTATTCGAAAAAGGAGGTACAACTAACGGTACAGGCCATCGACGCTCTGACGCCTGGTGCCTGCGTTTTTTAAAAAGGTTTTGGCTTCGCGCTGTCGCCGTTGCCTGGGTTTTTGTTTTTAAAAGGTTGGTTTCGCGGCGATGGCGGATAATGTGGTAGGGTATTATAAAGTTTAGCGTTTTTAGGTCATAGGAATAATATGTACATGTAGATTGGAAATTTGGGCTGTAAAGAATCAGAGAAAGTGAGAGGAGTGGCAGGGCACTCAACTTTTTAGGGCTACGGATTTGTGTGGCCGACTTCCAACTTAGAGCTTGGGAATGATTTGTCTTTAAATAGGGCCCTTAGAATTAGAAAAAAAACTTGTACACAAGCCTTGCGGGGAAAAAAATTTCATAATATGCAAATTAGATATTAATTAGCTATAGTTTACACCCAAAAATCTATCAGGTTGAGAACACTCATCAACCTGCTTCGTCACAAAGTTACATCATTATATGCCTTACGGGAACTCCAGATAAAATGTACACAATGTTGACATTTTCGCAATTTGACCTTTTCCATTGACCCTTTTTCCCCACCCCCTGACAGACCAAGGGAGGACCCTGAGGGGATGAATTACATGGTAGTAGGGGTATTCACTCCTACAAGTATACCAAAGGTGTTGGCTACTATAGCTATCCAGAAAAAAAAAGATTATCCCCAAATGTTCCAGGGAACATTTTATAACGGACATACGGACGGACATACGGACGGAGGAGGACATACAGACGGAGCCCATGTTATAGTCCCTCCCGAATTCGTTCGGCGGGGACAAAAAATGAGGCAACTAGGAGGCTTTGACTAAAAATTCTGGCTCAATTCAGTTTGAGGAAGGAAGAAAAAAGGTTGAGGAGTATGAGATTGAAGGGCGAGAGAGACGGGGGGGGCCACTTGGGTAGGATGTGTGTTGCCCGACATTTGAACTTAGGGACTTGGGAAATGATTGTCTTTTAAATTAGGGCCTTAGAAGTGGATTTGGAGGAATATGCAGAGGCAGACTAGAAATCAAATTCGGCGCAATTAAGCTTTGAGGCAAACGATTTCCCAAAAGGGACCTCAAGAACTAAAATTACTTCAAGAGATGTGAAGATTAGTAACTCAGTGCGGGAGTGCTTTAGAGGCATGAAATGGGATATTCGGCAAAGGAGAACCCTGGGGTGGTTTGGAGGGAGAAACATGGGATAGTTAGGAAGTGGACCTGGGGTATTGGGAAGAGAAATGGGTTTCAATCAGAAAAGATCATGATGTCTGGAACGGGAGACCCATGAGTATTTGGGCAGGGGCCATATTGGGTGGTATAGGTAAAGGGCCACTGTTTAGATGAGGAATGTTAGTACTTGAGAAGGATGCTCGTTGGCAAGCGGGAGGGGCTCAGAGACAGATGAAAAGGGGATCTGGTGTAGTGAGAAGGGGACATTGTGGCAGTTAGGACCTTAGAACTGGGGAGGTCAATAAAAGGGACTAAGTTGCAAAGGGCCCTGGGGTATTTAAACGGGGGCCCTATAGGTAGGTGACAAAAGTTTACTCACACTGCAGGTCACGTCTTATAAGGTTCCGTACGGAACATAACAACCCCCGTCACGAATGCGAAATCCGAGAACAGCGAAATTCTAGTTCATGTACCCGCTGAACCGCTTTAATTGTGTTTGAGTTCATTGCCTTTAAAAACCAAAGCCAGTAAAATCTCAAACATCAACAAAAATGGGGGCGTGTATTACCAGAAATGGTATACACAGAATTGAAGTAAGAAAAAAACCATTCAAAAAAGAGCCTAGGTCATGATCAAAGGAGATTTTGAAACTACGGCCCTACATTATGACATACATGTTGTGATCAACTTCTGTGTATCTTTTTGGGAAGGCTTCCATGTATGGCCGCCAACTCACGCAAACTATATGAGGGGAAAAAACTGCAAGGAGACTAGAAAAGGTACTGACAGCAAAAACCAATCGATCTTTCATCTTTTTTTTTCTTTTTTTTGATGCGGAGCAAAAAAAACACATGCGGCCGGGACGAGAAACTGACGTTTTTATTTTACTTTGGCCTAAAATAGACACCAGCAGGATTATCTCTTAATTTTTGTGCAAGCTGACAGGTATTAAAACAGGGTATTTTCTTTGACAACAGGCGGATTTCTACTGTATCTCCTTGATCATATTTAGACGGCCAAGGTAATTAAGCCTGGAATAAAATTGCCCAATAATAGCCAATAATTTTGAAAAATACAGCTCCTCAGTCGACAAGGTCATAACATTATAAACTAAAATTTATAAATTGATAGTCAAGTTAAAGGTGTGCCTAATTTAATATGTGTCTATACCAGAATAAAGTAGAGTTATTATCTCATGAAAACACGTCTGTTGGGGCGTCATCGACCTCATGATCGATTGTAATTTGCCAGCAAACTAAAATTTATATTGAGTTTTGAATCCAGAAAGCTAGACTTTGGATTTTGTGTGGAAATATCTTTTGAAATTAAGTCACTATTTCTTTATTCAACGCGAAGGCGTTTATCTTGGAGAAAACTTTTTTTCAAAGACTTTTAATGCTATTCTAGGCACATGTGGTCCATTGGTTATACTGCCACTCTAATCTAAAGGTTTTGGGTTCGAGGCCCCGCGCGGCCATTGTGCTGTGCACTTGGGCTAGGCACTTTACCTCACTTGCCTCGTCCGACCCAAGCGATATTCGGGTAGCTGTGATGGGGAATATTACAATCTACGTTCTTGATAGGATTGTGGCGCTTGGCCAGCTGCCGCCTAGAAGAAGTGGAAATGAATTGTGACGATTTCCTGACGGCAGCGTAATAATAATAGGCAACAGCCTGTGATCCATTGATTGAACTGGCGCTCTATAAAAAGGCCAAGATAGTTATATTATTATCTTATTATTATTGAGTTCAATTGACCAAAATCTTATAATGCTGCAAAACATATCTATTTCTGGGATAATTTATAACCGAAGCAGGAGTATCCAGAACGTCCGAATGTAAGGTTACACAGAATAGATCTTTGCAACATTGCATCACGCCTATTTTTTTTATTTGTAACTTACAGCGAGGCTGAATGCGCATTCTTCTGTTTCCAGAAAGCCAAGTACGATTTAAGAAAAATAGTCTTCTGGTTTATAGACTTGTGTCTCTTTTAAAGAACAGTATTTAGTTCTAAACTAACTTTGACAGGGTTCTTTAAAAAAACCAATAGTCTGTAAAGCCGAGAAAGGGTTCCGTAAAACAGAAAATATTTCATAAAATTTGTAGTCAGCAAGCACTTGTTAATTCCAAAAAACCATTTTGTGAGAAAGCTGCATTAGAGGACATAATGGTTCTATATTAAAATTAGTCCTATTTTAACGACCATTAAAAGATCCTTTATCCACTTGGTTGCGGCCTATGAATCGGAACATCGATTGATTTATAATTCTTAATTCACTGTGATTTTGACATTAATGAATCGCTGCTTGTCATTTGCCATATTTTCTTGCCATATTCAATAAAATATGAGCATCGAATATGCTACTTATATCCATCTTTCCACAAACGCAAGTAGGGTTTTAACCCGAAGTGTAATTTTATTTGATTTTTTCAAAAGATCAGTTAACCATGTATTTTATCAATTTCAGGCGGGGTTAAATGCTTAATGTTGTTAATCAATTTGAATGAATAGAATTATTTTACGTGGTTTACTGACTATATAGCTTTAATTCTCCTTTCAAGCCTCAGCGCGAGGATTTTCTTAACGTTCCTCCTCCAACTCAGTAAGCGAACACATATATTTACAATTCTTGTAGATGAAATAATATAAACACTTGATGATATTTTGTTTCAATATTGACGCAGGTCTCATTCTGAAGTGGCTACTCTCTAAATACACTCTCTTTGAGTGACTACAGGCCCACTCTGAAAAATAAGACAATTCACACCTTCACAGAATACTCTGTTTTGGTCAAATTACAATCTGATAATTTATCAAATGATAAATGATATCATTTTGTCAATTAGCAAGATAAAATTTGACCCAAAAAGTAATTCTTCTAAAAGTTAAATATTTCACTCTTTTTGGAGTGGGCCTGTAGTCACTCTAAAAGAGATGAAATTCCACTCTTTTGCATTTAGAGAGTATATTACAGAATACACCCTCATCTCGGTGTTATCACTCATTTAGCACACCTGGTACCTGATAGGAATCTTCGAAATCAAAACCAATCACTTTGTACTCGTCTAAAATCTGTAAACGTGACCAATGACATGGTGGTCTGCAAAACTGTTTAAAATTTGTGAAAACGCTTGATTATTTTAAAAGACCTCATTGATTCACCCGCAAGCAGTCAATTGCAGGAATCATTGGGCTTAGGAAGATTTGCAGGATGGGGGGGGGGGGGCACTGCGAGGTACTCGAGTGGGGAGGGTGGGGGTGGCCAGTGTGGTGCCAGCGAAGGGGTTGGAGGATTCCCCCCCCCGCCTCCCATCCCCACTCCCGCCCATACTAAAAATGAAATTAACTTTGGGCAAAAATCAGCGATTTGGAGCCGAAAAACACAAATTTGGGCAAATATCGGCGATTTTGGGCAAAATTTTTCAAAATCGCAAACTTTTGTAAGTTTTCAAAAAAATTGTTCCCTTTTCCCCCGGTTTTCCCCAGAAAAGAAGTCTGGCGCTGCCCCTGGGGGATCTTTGAATTTAATGTGGGGGGGGGGGGGGGCTCAAGGTATTTGAGCCCCCCCACCAAAATTATGGCATTTCATGGTTTTACGTACACTGGAAATGAATATTTTCTCGGAAATAATCGGCATTTGGAAAAACTTGACTTTTTGAGGCAATTTACCCGCGCTCATTAATTTCATCATTTGCCACTTGCGTCTTATCGCCTACGGAGAATTCTGTGTTTTACGTTTTGTGCGCATAAAATATTTTACTGGTCACCATATCTTCAAATTTTGTCTGTTAGTGAATTTAGTCTGTACTTTGGGTGATATTATATTGTTGTATTTCCTCGTTGAGAGTTTAAATGGCATGCACAAAGTGTGCTAGTTTTCAATAAAATGTGTTTCCAAAAGTTAAGAACCACAGAACACAATTCCTTAATAATCATTCTTAAAGAGAGAGAGTCACTCCAAATAAGGGAAATCTAATCAGTAGTGATTGCTATACAGTGAACAATTACTATTCCTTACTGAGTTAAATTTTGGCTCTTTTGGAATGATTTGACAAATTTCCACTCTTTTGTAAATTGAAATATTCAATCCCTAATAAACAAAAAATCCTACTTCCAACAATCATTGAATGATACGTTCTTCAACACGTGAACTGAGCTTAGAGATTGACTGGAAGAATTCATTCTGCTCCGTGTTTTATATTATATTGCTATGCCACAAAGGGCGAATTTTAGGTCAATCCCACAATGTACCATTTTGGGGGAAAATTCACCTCAATAGGATCATGTGATCCCACACAAAATACTATTTCTAACACAATAAAACATCTGACTTTGGAGCTCATTTTAGCCAACAAACTACGTTAGTACAAAGGAATTTTGTTCTTTGGTTCCCCTTAAACTTTTGGACACATTTTTATCCTGGAATACTAACATGTGTTTTAGTACAAACAGTATAGGTATATTGCGATGCATTATGGGAATCGGTTCAAAATACCCTCTGCTAATGACTCAGTGTCAAAATGATTCCTGCAGTCAACATAGACTGCTTACTTACAACATAGACGTAGTAAACATATGTTTACTACGTCTATGTCTTTACATTAGTTCACTTTTCTTAAACAATGCTGAACATTTTGTGATTGTCTAAACTGCGATACTCTCGATCGCTCTCTTAACCCACTAAATGATTGCGCTTTACAAAGAAAACCATATTTTAATCTTTTTACACTTTATGTTTGGATTACTTGGCTCGGATACACTCTCTTGGTGTATTTGATTATCTACAGGCCAAATAAGTACACATTCTGGGGAAAAGTGGTTCCCATCACCATTAAATTCCTCACATGATTTTTACATCTCTAACGATATTCTCCTAACCTAGCACAACTAAATCTTACCAAATGCACAAAGTCCAGAAAGTGGAGATGACGTCATCAAACCAAGACTCATATGGCGGCACGAACGGCTGGCCAGGCACTACACCGCCGTAGCTTGCTATCCCGGGTCAGGGCTGGGGCCCGAAGGGTCCTGGGTTCGATCCCACCCTAATTTGCGACTTTTCCGGGTTCCCTCTTCCCTCACTCATCAGTTCCTCCCGGGCGATGTTAGGTCAACTGAACATCACAAATATGGCCAATTAATATATTTTTGATTCCTTATGATGAAACGAATTATTTGAGATACTTTTCAACATAATCGAACCACTTTATGTGATGATCTCTCACAAACAAAAAAAACCAAAACAAAAAAAAACCTTATATCCAAAATGGCCGCCAAACGGACCCCAGGGACAATATTTTTATTTTGGTAATATCAAAATTCTTAAATATGTCCTATAGATTGCTATAATGATGTTAGTATTATTTTAAAGGAGTTCCTGGGACCCATGCAATCTGGCTTGACTATTTTCCATATATTACCCGAACTCGCAGCACCGCTATTTTGAAAAGCTTTGAAAATACATTGTTCCAACTACTTACTATTTACACAATGGGAAAACAAGTGAGATTAAAATACAGATACTACACGATTTTATTTACCATAAAAACTATTACCTGTATCAACACAACGTCGCAGAGGCGTAGAGTCAGG
>JAMKCH010012323.1:0-34316 GCA_023653785.1 Ophioderma brevispina
TATTGGATTGCTTTTGGTTCTATAACTTGTGGGTATGTTGGGGTACCTAACTTGTTACAAACATGCAAAAATCTGATTTTTGATGTGTTTTTTTTTTTTGATTTTCTGGTTGAGCAATCACTGATAGTGCCTTTACCATAGGTATACTTGTGTGACTCTAAAACATACATAAGAATTGAGTCATACGGGTATATAATAATAATTATTATTTTGATTACTTGCAACATATTTCCCAGTACATCGCTCATGTAGTAAAATTTCAGTTTGGGAAAGAAAGAATGACAGACAGACAGACGGACGGAAGTAGTAAATACAAGTTGTGATTGGAGTGGTTATTAATATATGTAACTAGCTGCATGTGGAGCTAGCTGGCTTAGTTTCTAGCGCCTGTGTAATGAGCTTAGTATCTTCATCGCAGATCCAGGCACCATCTTGATGTGACTGGTGGAGTTACTGAAATGATACACAAAAATAATTCATATGCAGTTCTCAGTGTTGAATGCTTTTGTCCAGCAGAAAATGTGGCTGGAAAATGTTGTCAGTTGATGTTACATTGCGTTTCCTTCAATAGCATGGTACTCAAATTCCAAAGTCAACAGAACACTTTCAGTGTCCTTGTCAAATTGTGGCAAAAACATTTCCAGCATGGAGTAAATTTTGCACATAGTTTTTGTGTTCAAAGCAAGGGTGAAAATACATGTGGAAGTCATTACTGAACCAGGGCCAAGGATATTAAGGAAAGGGGAGGGATTGAGGAAGAGGAAGAAATTAGGGTCAGTCTCGAATCGGCCCTTAGGGCCTCAGTCCCATGCCGGGATAGCACGCTACGACGTACAATTTCGTGCAATTCCTTTGAGATGCAATTGGTACATCTGGGACTTAATGCATGCAATTGGTACATCTGGACGTAGCCGCTCCCCCCCAAACAAAATGGTTGATAGAACCAGCTCTACTCAAACATCATTATGATTTTTGTTTTTCAGAATCTACCGTCCTATTCTTTTGTACACAACCAGTAAATCCAAGAATTTCACATATTGGATCCAATTAAAGTCGCCCTACGACGCTATTTAATATAGGTCGGATCCAAATCCGGGTCCTTTTTTATTGCATCAATCCCATTTTCCCGATAAACTGCTGTTACATAGGTTTTTTTATGACCGATCTTATGTTTTCCACAATACGTTATTGAGACATTTTATATCGACCATGGACCCTGGATCGACCCTCGCCCGTAAGTGATTGTCAAAATCTCACATACTCAACGACGCCCATTTTGTTGATCGCATGGGAACGAGTAATGCATTACGTCGTTAAACCATCCCAAAATGGCTCGTTAGACGTGTTTTTCAAGACCAACAGACCGGAAGGATAATAAATGACCTTGGTTCTGAACCTGGGGATTTAAAAGAACGACCTTTTGAACACGTTTCAAGCGGGCAGCACGGCCTCTCTCTGGCAAGTCTCGCGTCTAACCTACACAGTGCTTCAAAAAAAAAAAAAAAACTGTTGACTGTGTATAGTTTTTACCGCAATGATAACACAACACTAGCGTGGTTGCTGAACTTAGGAATTTGTCGATAATTGTGTATTTTGAAAATACAGTTAACGACATTTTCATGTTTAGTACCATGCACATAACATCATGATCACATCGCAATGCATCTCAGGCCTGACTTCCAAATGCAGGGTGGTCAGTCACGATTTGTAAGTTGGCATGTCCTATGGGGAGAATCGTCACTGCGCAGTTATTTGGTACGGTCCGTATGGTTTAATAAGGCTGCCTTTGTCTCTTGAAATTATAAGATCTGAAAACAGAATATCATAAAATTGGATCCCTTCTCGTCCAATGCAATTTATTGGGCTCGTCATGAGTTGAAATATCGGGCTCAGCTTCGCTTCACCTATATTTTCAACTCATGATCGACCATATTTTGTGCATTGGACTCATTTGGGATCCAATTTTATAAGAAACTTGGTCCTATTAAAGCACCATCATCCCAATTTCAAGACCTTTGATTCAAATCTAACACAAGAAATTTTCTAATTGTGCAATTCTCTTTTCATAATAACAATCTATTTGTTAAATTTGAAGTGTAGTTCTTTCTAGAATATTATTAAATTGTCCTTCTATAATTATCTAGAAATAAATCATGCAATTATTACATTACTAACATTGCCCAACTTTAGTAATTTGACTGGCACTGCACCAAAGAAAACAAATTATTATTAAATACCATGCATTTGGAACCATATAAAAGAAACAAAAAAAAAGATAATCTACAACTTCATTTTTTTCTTTTTGTGTATGTTTTACAGAGTACCAGAATCAGTCCCTGCTTAAAATCTATGGGGAATATTTTTTGGATTAAAATTAACTTAAAAATGGTCACATGCATGTTTTTGTTCACAACACCCATATCCCCTTCAATTTTCAATAAATCTGTCCAAGACACCAATAGCAGTAATCCTACTTGATGCTATGGCTGAACGTACAAAACTGTCAGCTTTAAGTCTTTTAAAAAGTCTGAATCGGCATTTATCAACTTCATATTTGTGCATGGAGGACTACTAGAGCCTGGTATGGATTCAATCATCTTTTTGCAATTTGATTGAATTGGATTTTGCTTGTTCTTTCAGATGTTAATTTGTTGCTCTCAAAAAGTTCCATTTATCATGAATTGAATTGAACACCTAATGGATGGCCATATTTAAGGTCAATGACCCGATCCCTATAGACCATCAGCCCAGAAGGCTTTAGAGCGCCGATTGTAGTTAGACTATGGGATTTTTTCACAAATCCCATTTTTTAAGCAAAATCAAACTATTGAAAAATCGGCGTAAACTTTACAGATGGTGAGAGGTTTCACACACCACTAAATGCCTGGCTCCATTCGTTCCTGTACAAAATGGGTCGACATGAAAACGGCATTTGTCCCTCAATGGAACATCATCAACCTATAAAGCTAACATTCTGCTTGAAGATCATCATATCGCTCCGACCCAGATCAATCATGAAAGAGGGTAGATATCCCCAAATTTTTCGTGCTACTGGGGGACCGCCAAGACTTAGCATGCCTGGGGATCCTGGAGGTCACAGCACGTTTTACAGTCAGGTGTGCCCTGTAAGAATATGACGGTTTTAAAGTTGGTTTGTCGGATCAAAATAACCTATAATGACAACCTTTTTTTGAATTAAACAGAGTTTATACTTAATATTGATAGCAAACCATGATTTGCAACCAGACTCTGCACTTCTCTCAGTTTTAAGGGGAAATTACTTGGCTGAGGGTCACCAAAAAAAAACACCTCATTTGCGGTGGGGGCTGGAGAGTACAGGGTTCATTACGTTATTTTACTGGTGTGAATCCAGTATGGGGGCGAAGTCATGAAAGATTGTATATCATTAAATTGGATCATCCCCGCTCCATAAGAAAATGTAAGGTCAAGCGGTGACAATGTTATTAAAGGGTGGAGCACATCAATGTGGGAAATGTCGCTATCCCTTTCAGATCATGACACTTTCTGTATGGATCACTTGATGTCGTAGGAACCAATGATCCAGAGTGAATAGACAACAAATGGGATGACTGATTACTTTATATGGACTCATTGCTCTATTAATCATACATGCGTGTGCTTACATGAAAATCAATAATGTATTGTGTGGGGTGTTATGGATTTGTTAAAAAGGAAAAACTATGTTTAATACAATTATTCCAAGCCACTCATAAATTAAAAACTCATGGAATGTTAAATGCTTGTGTTTAAGTGTTTGTTGGTAAAGTGTTCTTTCATCCCTCAGAGAATATGGACTGCCGAAACTGCCCCTACAGGGAGACAAAATGTTGGCGCGTTCTAAAGAAACTTTCAAATTTGCAAAGTGGTATTATGTTACAATATTATTCCAAGCACTTCGCTCTCTGTTCAAAGTATTGGGACAGACTCTCTGTGTATAGTTTGCTGTGGTCACTATACTATGGACGAGTTGGTTACTCTCCATAGCCGGGAGGAGCCCAGTAACCATAATTTGCGCAGTAAGTCGATGACAGCTTGCATGCATAGTTGCATGTGATGTGCGGTGACCTAAAGATGCAATGGGTGCACGTGTTTTCACCAGTGGTTTGGGGATTCCTGGGCTTCCCCTGTGTTTCACCACGATGTGAAGCAGCATGCTCCTGGGCTTATACTGCCATGAGGGCTTGCTGTCAAAAATGGCGCTCCGGATTTAGAGGGCAAGGAAAGATTGACATATCAGGTGTTCCTTAAAATATTGAGAGCCTGATACCTCATATTTCATAGTTGAGGTGACTTCTAAATGTGTTTCTTCTTTATGTTTATCATTTCAGTTCTGCTGTGGATAAAAAGACGGAGAGAAAGTAGCCATCAAGAAGATTTAGTCATTTGAGCATCACAATATTTTAGCGGCCCATGAGAGAAATCCATATTTTGACTAGATTCAAACATGAAATGTAGGAATAGACAGATGAAATAGCTATACCAATTAGAATCCCTTATAGGGGTACTTTGATACGAATGCACGATCCTGATGCACATTGTCAAGGTGTAACAACATGGTTGTGGTTCTTAGTATAGTAAACACTGGCCAGCAGTGAAACACGTTTAGAACGGATTTCTCACTTGCTATGTTCCTGATTACATATAAGCAGTGGTGGAGATTCCCATATCAGATATGCAAACAAATTGAAACCCTGGATTTTCATAAGGATGATATGCTAAAAATTTCAAATTTAAAATATTTTCCGATGCACCATGTAAGTTGGGTGGCAGAGTCAGATCCTTTTCCCATGTGGTCACCTATTCGCGTTAGTGTCTACCACAGAAGAGGCTTCACTGGTGCTATAGTGACTCTAGGATAGGTCTTCCCACGTACAGGGATGATTCTTTACAATACAAGTCGAGTGAGTTCACTCTTATATGTTACTCTGAAAGTATGAAGTGATGATGTGGGTGTGCCGCCTTCAGTACAGCGCAGGTGGGAATGCCCCTATTTTTTCTTGCCCCCTGTTTTTTTTTTTCCACCCTTATTTTTTCTGTCCCCCAGTTGCCCACCCTGAGCGAAAAATGAGATTGGTTGGCCAAAAATCACCAATGTGGGCAAAAATATCCAGCGATTTTGGGCCAATTTGATGTTTTGACCTCCCCCCCATTTCATTTTGTTTTCCCTTTAGTCACCCCCCAGAAAGTGAAGTCTGTGCCACCACTGGATTCTCCTTAACCAGATAAAAGCAAAATGTGCCCATTTTGTCTGTCTTAAATACAACATTTGCACCTGCTCAGATGGATAGGTGGGTGCCCATTCGACCAGACCTTGCTTACCCTGCTTTACTCCATCAAAATGGAGATTTTAATATCTGAAGAATGTTATATTTCTCAGTACCCGTAAAGTCAGGTTCCAGTGATTGTTTCCTTTGAGGTTATGAACAAAAAGTCTAACACATATAATTACTGGGACAATGTAGTGACGCATTTCGCTTTTACATCCAAACAGCGGGACCGTTTAACTCAATTATGAGTACAAGATGCTTCACAGTGTTGAGAAAACATGAAAAATTGCACCATGGTCGGTCACCCACCTGGAACAGGCCTTCATTATGAAAATAAGAGGAGCCTGTTAATAACTTCCCTGTATTCATGAGGAGCTCACAAGGGGGGCTTCAATTAATTACATGTCTAACAAAAACAAAGTGCCTTCAAGTAATAAGGAGCTTAATTTTTGGAGCTCCTGAAAGAATGCCCAGGAGAGCTGTAGGAGCTCGGGCTAAGCTTCCGTCAGAAATGAAGGTCTGCTTAAGATCACAAATTAACATTTGCAGACAGGGTGTTGTAGAGCATGCTGGAGGTACCAGAGTCAGCCCAAACCAGCGCTGAGTGCCGCCCTAAATGTCACGTGAGAGTTAGAACAGCTTCTCTGTTGACACTGAATGTGGTTCAAACACTAACCCATTTCCTCTCACTCCATTAGGTACAATAATGCATTTGCTATTGGTGACCACCACACTCAAAAACAGACTCCTTGCAACAAGGAATGACCAACAGATAGGAGAGCCATTTTATTTCGTTTCCTACTAGAAGTGGGACGATGCGCGATTAATAAGGGTTCATTTCAGATCCACAGCCTCACTGCCTAAAAGAGTTGAATATGTCATATGAACTATTGGCCTAAGTGTAGGATATGTGTGCCAATCAGTGTAAAGTCGATCTTCTCTGAGTAGTGGTAGTGGTAGCAGCGGATAGAATTTCCGCGAGTGACTCACGCAGAGAATCGCGCCCAATTGATACAACACGAGTCCATGTGGACTCGCGTAGAAACATCGGACAAGCATGGATAATCAACTCACACCACTCAAAATTCTAAGTTTGTGACTGATGCAGTGATTGGTAATGACCATTTACTAGTATGATTTTAAGTCAATTTTGGGACTCCTGCAAAACTGTAGGGGCCTACTACAAGAAATTTGTGCAAGTCCATGGACTCACGCAAAAATATATTGCGAGAGTCCACTTGGACTCACACGGCTCTTTGCGAAATTCTACCTTTTAATATAGTAGTAAAACCAAAGTTGGTTTTGTCCCCGCTAACACTAAAATAGGGGTGTCTGGATTCACCTCACTTTCACAGCAATACTGCTGTGTGAGGCTTTTTTTGAGCAAAAGATAATTGACCGGATGCCATCCTGACGTCAGTATGCTGAATGGCCGCTATTAGCTCTCCAGAGCTGACACCCTTGTAGGTAGATCTTCTTTGTAGTTCTACCAGGGTAACCAGCTACCCTTCTCATCGAATTTCATTAGAAACCCTACTGGGGTGTCTCTTTAGCCGCCGACAACCCAGCCCTGAGGACAGGTAGTACTGCTTACCATGGTACCAGCACCAAACTGCGATGGCAGGCGACACTAGCGGCCCAAGGACCATGATGTATTTTGTTTGTTATTGCTGCTTTGCTATGAAGGCAAATTTCTTTTTGTAACAAGAAGAAAATTGGATCCAAAAATTTCATGATCAGGTAGAGCCACTTGGCAAATCTGTTTTCACATCCCTGGCATCACATGTCCCTAGGCATGGGGGTTTCTGAGAAAATTATTTTCATAGCCTTAATATATGAAAAAAATAGTTTCCAGAATTGGGAGTAATTTTTGGGGGGGAATCTCGAGTAAATTAATTTGCAGTTAACATTTTCTTGAAACACAACTGATTGATTTGCACTGACGAGAGGAGAGAGGAGGGGGAGTGCCAATGTAAACAACACAGATGACAAGAGAAAGTCAAGAGATTTGTTTTGTATCAACCCATTATAGTCAGCCAGAGTTAAACGAGGTCTTGTTTCCATGTGGGAGTATCATAGTGGGTGGGTAAATGCTAGACATTTAAAGGCACATAAAAAAACCCAATTATTTTGGACACACTGATTCAAAATTTGTATTTGATAGCATGCAACAATGTATTACGCACACTTGCTTAATATTGTCCAAATCCAAGAAACAACACTTTACAAATTGACCTTTTTATCGGTGTTGCTCTGCCATAGCCGAAATTGTTGACTTGACCTAATTCTAGCTTAATATAGAAATATCAAGTGTCAATTCTTACACACTGGGATCTCCTTGCCATTCCTGGTGGCTTTAGGATTAGATTTTTATCTGATTTGGAGTTGACTTTTTTATGAACTTATAATCATGTAAGAGAGATTTTTTTTGGCAGGGATTTCTTTTTTGCACATTGTAAAAAGCAATTGCGGCATAAAATTTGAGTAGATACTGTAAATTATTTATCTACAGATGACACTTTATAGCTTAAGTGTTTACCTGTAGCCAGAACTAGTTTTGTAGCACTTAACAAAATGCTCATGTAATAATAATTACATTTTTTAGATTTTTGCCAGTTAAGAATAGACTATAGCAACAACCAGTCATAGAAGCAACGCAAAGGCTTTTACAAGTACTACCAGAACATGTTTTAGAAGTTTAAGAAGAGGAAAAGGGGGAAGGACCATTTTGGGGGGCTAAAAATACTTTAAATTCAATTAAGGGACGAAATTAACCTTTTATTGCTTTACTTGTTTACTTGTTTTTACTTTTGGGGGAATGACCCCCATAAAATGGGGTTTCCTATGGGACTAATGAAAATATTCTATTCATTTGGAGCCCAGTTTTAATGCTCTATTTGTTTTATTCCCATCTCCGAGGGTACATCGTTTTGAGAAATCAGGTGGCAAGCGATGTCATAATCGTAAAAATTCCACTTTTGAGATATCGGCAATTAGTCTAGAACCAGTTTTTTATTTTTTTTTATATTTTAGAAATGCTATTTTACTTTCCTGTTGATTTAGAATTAAGTACCTTGAATTGTCAACAAATAATGTGAAATTCGAGATCAATAACTAAATTACTTCTTGAGAATATATTTTTAAGTGGAAAATATTAAATATCGCCGCTTGAGAAAACAACAATACATAAGAATATTATAAGTAATTTTTGACCTCACAAGTCAGCCTTTTTTTGCCATACCTTTTGAACGGACGCTCCGATTGTTGTCCAACAAAAAGCAACAAGGTAATTTTTATTTTTCCCCTAATTTAAATTTAAAGTTGTTATTTTTTAGCCCCCCCAAAAGGGGTCTTTCAGATAGCATTGGCATTTTAACATTTTGTCCCATGCGCAGCGTAAAATGGGTTACGACTGATCATAGATTTTGGATGAAATGTCCCCACTATGACATAAGTACACTGCATCAAAATGCTTTGAAGTATGCCGAAGTGATATCATGACTTGGTTTTTGTAACTTACGGACGTAAAAATAACTACAGAGTGACCCAATAAAATGACTTGGACATTTGACATCTTGGGGTTGTTAACTCTTGAAATTTTTTCTGGTGGTGCCTAAAATGCAAAGCCATCACCATAGAGACAACACAAGATGACCATCCTGGCCTCTTGTACATGTAGAGCTGCAATGGGCTTCACTCTGAAGTAAAGACCACCTCTCCCCGCACATGAATTACCCAAGATGGCCAAGTTGCATCAACCATTGGTCTCTCTCCTCATGAAGCTGCCATGATACTCTAAAAGCCTTTTATGTAATCCAAGATGGAATGCGGCTTCTTGTTTGAAATGGTGCAACGCCCACCTCATTGTCTCAACTGGATGCATTCAAAGATGTCCATTCACATCATTACCTTCCTGAAAAAGACTTCTTTGCTCATCAAATCCAGCCTCTGGTAACCTGCATAGTGATTGGGGCTGGATATAGTGGTGCTGGTCGAAAATGGAAATTGTATCATGCACATGTCGAACCAAGTTCATTCCCAAAGATGATCAGTGGGTGAAAGATTCGGAGAACCTGGTTGGCCCTGGTAAAGTGGCCCTCCCTAGTTTGTGTGACCCAAAAAAGGCAGTTTGTTATTTTTGCAGTGTGTAAACTGTTATTGACTTGCTGTCTTCATTTCCCTCTATGTACTACAGGTGTTTAAAACTTCAATGTACCACTTTGGCCCGTTACAGTGCATTGCGAGATTCTACCTTTAGCACTTTCTGTTTATATTCATTGTTCACCTATATATCCTTGAGAATGCTTAATTTCACAAAATTTAAAGTTATCAATCTCACGGTTTTGTGCTATAGCAAATGCTTGTTTCACCCAGTCCCATAGGCACTGTGCTGGAATTTTTCTGTCTGTTTCCGGACAAATACAAAATTTGCGATTTTCTACAGATACGACCAAATTTTCTCGTAAGTTTAGGTACACATGGTTACTCAGAAGGCTAACGGTTCAATGATATCAAAAATCTCAAATTTTTTTGAGGGTAATCGGGGACGAGGCTGTGGAGCACGAACTTCCCTTTAATGTACTGGTTATTGTTATGAGCTTTGTGCGTCCTCTCCACGGAATCCCTCTAACCCATCACCGATCCTCCACCATGCAGATGTCAAGGTTCCCACTCTTCGAAGGCAAAACTTCCAACGCTGACCCCGTCCAGAATTTAAATCCAAGCAGAACACTTTCATCAGGACAAGATGTTATCCCTTCCATTGTTTCAAAACATCTCTTGGGAAGAAACACAATTTACCAAACATGGTGTGATAACTCAGACTATCTCTACAATGGGCTCGAGGAATAGCACCGTTCCTGGGCACATCCATCTGGAAACAAGCTAAATAAGATTGGGACACTATACATGTGGCTTTTGCAGATGTCTTTCTTTTTGATTGTGTTTTAAAATGTATAAGATAGCTACTTATCAACTACTCAGTATGGGACCGTCTGTTGGCCCTTGTGTTAAAAACATCAGAAAAACTATACCATCAAAAATGGCTGAAGAACAAATTAAAGGCAGGGCCCGAATTACTTGATTGCTTCCTCCCCATTTGCTTGTTTTAAAATAATTGCACAAGCAAAGAAGGAAGTAAAAATCGGTTCATCATTTTTTCGAGCCAGATATTCTCATAGGTAAAGGTCTTTTGAATTAAAACAGTTCAAACCACAAGTTAATGGCTATGAAAGGTAAATCTATTTAATGGTTATATATATATAATCTGCAGTTGGCTAATAGCTTCAAGATCCTTTATAAAACACCATAAGATTTATTTAGTATACCTTATACCCAGGTAATTATTTTTTGTTATTTCCATTCATTTGAGGGAAAATGTTAAGGAGACACTTTCACCAGAGGTTATCTACTTATGCACGCATGTCCCATAGGACATTGGCTCCTCGACAATTTAGAGCCATCTTATTTCTATCTGCGTCCAAATATGCCTTGTGAAAGGTGGTGCCCACAATGCTGTCAACCTCTTAACCAGAGTTAAGGTGTTGTCAAAGTCGAGGGTGGGAGGTGGTTGCCCTCCCAAGAATACTTATGTATGCCTCTAAAACTGTTTATGTAAAACTAGTCAATTAACATAATTGACTCAATGAGCTGAAAACTATGAAAATCTGATATTTCCTATTGTAGTTGCAAAATTGAATTTCACCTATTTTCTGTGGAAAATGACAATTTTGCCACCTCGACTCGTTGACTTGTATGAGTGTGATGTCATGTTGGTATTATTTTTCTTTGAATAAACGAGGACTAGAGCTACTCCACTGGTACAAAGGTCCATAAGCATCGGTGCTTGTACAGATTCCCAAGGGGTGGTGTCATTCATGATCTAGCAATAAATTACAATTTCTTCTAGAGTAGATCAAATTTGTCACGTAAGTTAGGCACACATTAATAAATTAATCTGCCCTACCAAGGCAAAACGAAGTATTGACCATTTTTTTCAAATTCGTTTTTAAAACATTTTAAAAAAAAAATGAACATGTTTGACACCCATTAATCATGACCCAAGCACTCAAAATTCTTTAATTACCAGTAATAGCTAACAAAAAGGAAGCAATCTACTCTATAGAAATTACAAGGGAAGAGGAAGCACAACTCACACAACCAAAGGTCATGAACCAGCCATCAGAATGCGCATTCATGGCATGGGTCAGTCGCAAAAGCACCGAATAGACAACTTGAGAGGAAGCATCTCTCTGTGTCTAACACAAGCAGCACTCCATTTACCAAGGGAGAAGGGCATCAACTTGTTTAGTAAAATAAATTTTTTATAAGGAACGTTTTTTCAGTTACTGTTTTAGATTAAATCAGTTCTCATGCCCTGAAAAACACATGGATTTGGACTAAATACTGCCTTAAATCATTTTTTAAACATTAAATTTAATTGCTGCAAGGTTTGTTACAATAATATTTCGCAATCTGTTTCAATTTGGTAATTATGAAATATTTTGGGGGGGGGGGGGGGGAATTTTGACTCAATTTTTACAATTAAATGTTTTTTTTAATTAGTTAATTTGAATATTTCAATATTTAAGAAATGCATATCATGAACACACCATACCTCATTGTTGAAAAGTTGAAAAACATATCTATTAATCATATTTCCAAAATGTTATCCACGCATACTAATCCTGTCTATTATTTTTTGCCGTTAACACACTATTTTGACCATTAAATACAAAAAACCAATGGTCATTAACGGCGGGAATGTTAAGCACTTACGCCGTCAGTCCAAGCGCACATCTCGTCGGGCGTGGTGATTTTGCCTGCGACTGACGCGTGCGCGTGTTTTAATGTACTTTTGCGCGACGCAAATGTAAACAAGGCCGCTAATCTAACGCAGATGAAATTCAATTTTCTTCTGAGTTCTGGAGTTGAAGACAAGAGTTGACAATTTGAAGTTACAAGGTCAAGTTATTAAGAAAGGACGCTTGAAATGGCGTGGAAAAGTCACTTTTTGTTACTAAACCTGATTGTCTCAATTTTCATTTTCGCAAATTTGGCAAATATTTTTCAGAAAGATAACTCAAAAACTACTGAAGTAAAAGGTAAGTTTAACTTTGTCCTACGATAGCAATCGGTCTTCTCTAGGGACTGGTTTTCTCATTTTCATTTTTCGCATTCCTAACGTAAAAACAAAAAACAATATTCTCCATATATACTCAAATTTTGGAACAGAAATGGTAAAAATCACACTTTTTTTTGTCATTTTCCTTATTTTGAAATAAGAATCTCGATTTTTAAAAAATGAAAAAACAGGCCTAGACAACTTTTCTTGTTTCTAAAACATAACATAAGAAACATGAAAATTCAAATTGTTTTTGTTATGCTGTCTGAAAATTGTTGGAGCAAAATCCTGTTTTTAGTAATTGTTTTTCTCAAAATACGGAAGTTTTACATATTACGCTGATGCATCATCGGGTTCATCGTCAATTTTGTTTCTAGAAAGGATACTTTTACATACAATATCAAATATTTTGGCAAAGTTACAAACCAGAATAGATACGCGGAAACGCAAGGTTAACACTGCCCTTAAAGTGCTTTCAAATTTTTCAAACACATGTATATTCCTTTTTCATATTTTTTAAATATATTTTTCACTGTATATATATTTATTTTTTATGTTATTCCATTAATTTTTGTTGAAAACTAGAAGTTTCTGTGTGCATTACCTTTTTTGTTGTGGTACTTCAGTGTAGGTGCAAACAAGAAAACCAAGGCAAAGGAATTTTCAAAAAAAAAATTTTTTTTGACCATTTTTGACCGAAACCAATATTTTTTCCCTTTTTCTTTTTCTTCCTTAAAAAGGGCTAAGTATGAGCTATTTAACCACTAAAAGAAAATTCTCAAATGTCTGATAATATCCAGGGGCTCTTTCAAAAATACATTGTGCTCAATACCGCAAATACCCTTATTGGTCAATCCTTCCTTTTGGCCTTGGTCAGGGTACTCTGGCATATACTCATGAGTATACTCATGGCAATAGTTCAAATGATATCAAAATCCAATTTCTTTAAGGTAATGGGGGACGAGGCTGCAGATCACAAAATGCCCAACTTTAAGATAAAAAGCCCCCTTTTTGTGCTAATGCTTATGTTAAAAATATCCTCACATGCCATTTAGAGTTTCCTTGTTGATCTCATCACAGTGGCCAAAAAGTGGACCTCTATCAATTCAAATGAAAAATTTATTTTTGCAAACAAAACAGTGTATGACGTGAGAAAGATTCAATCTGTGCTCTTCACTTCATAATTCTGTTTTGATAGTCTGTCAGTGCCCATCATTGACACAGAAGTTACTCGCGGGCAAGGTTGGCTTTGTATAAAAATCAATTCTGCTTTTTTGCCTTGTTTGAAATTGAAATCCTTGATGCACAAAGAGTGTTTCTACAGCACCTTAATAATAGAAATGGAAGGTTTTGATCAATAAACAGTATAGGGAAAATACCAAGTGAGGTTAATAACAGTTTTCAGACTTTTTTGTATATTATGATTGCTTTGGAATATAAATTTATCAACCGTAATTTGTTCAGCCGTGTTTAATGGTTCAAAGTATTTAAATTAAAATTTGCTGTGTAAATGGCTTTCATGTGTTTGACAAAATAACCAAATCAATATGTTTTTGAAAACTAATAAAATTGGTCTAATGACATATGAGATAAAGGTCAGCAAAAGCATGGTGCTCGTACACATCAAAACAGGGTGGGCCAGTAGTGGTATACTGAGGAAATGAAGCTGAGGGATTGCAAAATGTCCAAGTTGTCCCCATTGACCTGCTCCAACAATTGCAAAACAGACCTAGGATGCATGCAAAATACACAGGCCAAATTTGATTGCAATCCCTTAAAAGTTGCGATGAAAATGCAAATTTGAGTCATTGCGCCCTGTTATTTAGAGGGTGCAACTGACTGTATAACACTGGTTGTTACGTGAAGGATTCATGTAAGTGAGAAATATGACATGGAAATGCCCTACAAATTTCTGTTTATTATTGTAAAAATGCCTCTTGTCTCAATTCACATTAAAGATAGTAAAACCCCCACCAACATCTACTCCTTAGATGCTTAATGATTTTGCATCATAGACAAAAAGGTCTGCACATCTATGAAGTGACTTCTCAATTGTTAAAGTTCTGGACCACAAATTTCACGCCAGAAGGTTATTTAAGAGCTGTGCAGAAAAAAATAGTGTGATCTCAGCAGAGTAGAGAAAAAGAAGCAAGAATGTGGTCCTCAGCTTATATGCATAGAGTGTGGTTTCAAGCAAGATGCGCAGAAAAGAGGCAACAGTGGATCTTCGCAGATGAGCAACGAAGCCAAGAGTGTGGTGCTCTGCTCAGCATGCTGAAGAGAAACAAGAGTGTGAGCTCTTGTAGATGGACAGGAAAGAAGTGTGGTCCTGACCCAGCATATGCAAAGAGAAAACAAAGTGTGGTATTCAGCAGATATGCAAAAAGGAGAGGTTACCTTAGCATATGTGCAGAAAAGACGGCAGGTTGGGGTAGTGGCTAATCAAACTCGCCTTTCAACAATGCGACCCCGGTTTGATGCCAGCGAAGCCGAGGTCTTAAATGAATTGGTGGCAGATCCCATACCCGTCCTCACAGTTTTCTATGAAATTGGGTCCTCCTGCATCCAAAATTGGACTTATTTCCCTAATGCCTTCTTGTCATTCTGGATTTACCTTCGTGCTTGGTAGCAGGCCATAAGGCGCCTCACAGTGGCCCCCTGAGCTCTTGGTGGATTTGTAACAGTTTATAAGAATAAAAGATTATCATTATTTCAAAAGAAGCAAGAGTGTGGTCTCAAGCAATAAGCAGGCAATGCTATGCTATACAAAAATTGGTAAAGATTACCCTAATCACCTACTTAGCATGGGAACGCATGGAGGGAATAGAAAAATAACATGACCCCTTCACAGTTAAAAATCGAGGGTTGACAAACGTAACTCAGCACTGAAAGGAAATATTAAGAATATCTGTTTTGCTGTAGAAAACATGAAGTGTAGTGTCTTTGTTATTACAAGTATACTGTTTGCTTACGACCATATATGAGCTTATGATGATGCTTACCATTTTGGTTAGTAGTACAGAATATAGATTGCTTAGTAGAAAATATTAAACATCACATTTCCTCAAAAAGCAGTATTCAGCAGACTGAGAGAATTTTCAATATTTCGTCATAGTGCTGATTTACGTCCCTTCTGTTGTCAAACCTCAAAATGATCCCTGAGTGCTCCACAAATGTTATGAACCCCACTACACCTACTTGGGAAGTCATGAATTTGACTTATATTGGAAGCTGTTTTTTGTGCACCTTTGCTACTAATTGTATAACAACGCAAACAAATATTATCTTTGGGATTGACCCATGTTTTCTTTGTTCGTTTGTTATCAAACAGATATCAACATACAAGACCATCATAAGTGCACATAATAGATGATATGAAAGATGTGTATCCTTGATTTTTATCAATTGTACAAAATTATTGAATGTGTGGTTGTCATTAAACCTTAAGAGCATAAAGGTAGGATTTTGGGAAAACCGGTATTATCTTTACGACGAATTGAAAAAAAGGCGATACCATTATTTTAAGTGGAAGAACGAGGCCGGAGGCCGATTATTCCACGCAAAAATAAGGGTGTCGCCGGTTCAATTCGTCGTAAAGAGAGACCGGTTCCCAAAATCATACCGTATATCCTCATTCTTAAACAAGCCAATGATCATTTTAAGTCATCTTTACCCAATTTCGCGATACTTTACGGCTCAAATACCACAAAAAGACTGCCATCACCCAGTGAAAACAATCGAACAACCCGCTGACCGCAACGATTCATAGCAACGAGACGCAACGTCGGCAGGCGCGTGCGAATGTAGCTAAACACTTTATGACGCGAGCGCTTCACCCTAAAATAACTTCAATACGCGCGCGTACTACCTGGGTTCAATACAAACGAAGTGAACCCGGGCATCAGCCATGAAATTGCTTCATTTTCACAGCTGTTTAAGAGAATGTTCTACTATAAAAAGTTGTGATTGGAAGGTCATAAGTTTGATCCCTGCAGCGGCGCAGTCCTAGAAAAATTTTCCTTCTGGGGTTGCTGTATGTTTATTCATAGGGTTATGATGTAATTAGCCAATCAGAGACATGGTTAAAAGCTTAAAGGTGCATACAGATATGCAGCAGGTATAAGGTCTATTTTGATTGGTTGCTCAGAGGGTACACCATGTTATATCATGTAGTGAGCCAATCAGAGATACTCTAAGGTTTCACACATCAAGAAAATCTCATTTCTTTGCTATCATGTGACTGGTACCTTAGGTAGGTTTTCTCAGAAGATCTTCATACTGTCAGCCTGCCAAGCATGAAAATTGCAAGGGTTGACCAGCTTTCCGGTGAGAAATCGGCACACAATGAAATCACCGCCCAGCACAATTTGCCAGATCTGCTATTTGCATAGAAGTACTGGCCATTTTGTCCCTGCAGAAAGAGAAAAATCTGAATAAAGTGATTAACACTTTTGATTTACATATGCTCCTCTAAAGAGAACCCTAACAATGATATCTAGCTGAAAATTGCTGCCATTTGGGGCAAATCTGAGCTTTTTTGAGGGACAACTTAGGGATAGGGCCACTGTCACTAAATTTAACAATGCCTAGCAGTAGGGTTGGGGGTAATTAAGGTTTGAAATCCTAAGAAAGGTGGTTGACTGGGGAAGGTGGGTAACAATTCAGTATCCACATAGTGACTTGTTGTAAAAACATTTCCTTGCATTAAAACAGTTGATATTCAATGCATGATGGCAATTAAATGGTTAATAATATGAGTCTCCGCACTCACCTTGCATTTTCTTCCTGAACGTTATTAGGATGAATTAATATGCCATATTTTGCTACACTTGAGGAAAGAGAAAGAAATCCAATTGCTTACAAGATGTTTTTTAAAGAAAGGTCAGAGGAAATAAGTACAAATCCATTTATTCATTAATATCACCAAATCATATTCCCATATTCTAAATTTACAGTGGAGTGAAACCAAAGACCTAGTCAAACATCAACAGATGATGACAACTTATATTTGGGTATTATCAACAATGCCATGCTCAGATGTATCTGTTATTTTCTGTCTATAAAGGAAAATGTGCCCTTTTAAAAGGGTATTGGCCATCTTGAGTTGACTCAATCACAAGGTGTTTTTGACTTACAAGTGCCCGATTGCACAGTGAGCTAGTTTGACGAATCAGGTTTTCCTCACGATGTTAAATAAATTTACAGTTTCACAAGAGCTCTTGGCACCCAAGTTAACATCCCACGCTACTGATTGAATAGGCAGCGATGGGTATACCGTACAGGGTACTAGGTTAAAATTGGATTGGCCTAGTCTCACTTGCAGTCTGGGAAAAGGTGTTTTGTGTTTTCAAGGGTATCTGCAGAGCATGTTATTTTGGCAATGTTTTGCAGTTACATAATTTGTGCCAATCATGACACTGTTCAGATGGCTTGTGTATGTGCTTTTGAGTTAGTGAATGACTGCTTTATGGAGGTGTTATGAACATTTGGGCCACTCAATCAAGAATATGTATGTTTTGCAAAATCAATGTTAATTTATAGTGTTCTCTAGTTGTGTAATTTGTTGCAAATTGTGCAAAATAAATGTGCTTAATAATGTCCTGTCACATCAGAATTGCCACTGGGCAATGTCTCCTCTATAAATCCACTATATTTAACTAACATGCTCAACATTAAAGTTCTTGTTCCGATTTACAATGTCTATTGTGTTCTCTACTTGATATGAAATCCTGGTTCTTGCACATACTTTCCATCAAGTACCGTGGGAAACAACTATGTGATTTTTATGGCAAGCAATAATTTATATTGCAATGACCCTATTCAATCTGTCCCGAATATTGATGATAACCATTAAAATGGCAGTTTTTGTTTATATCTTGGGAATGAAATGGGTTGAAGGCTCAAATGTCAAGACAACAATGAGAAAATAAAGCCTTTCATCTGATAGTCAAAATTCGTACTACTTCCCCCGGGTAAATCGGGGGGGGGGGGCTAAAGATGATCGGAACATGCACCTTTAATTAAATCACCTTTAATTAGCCAAATCCAAATAAGAAATCCAATATTAATACTAGGTTTATAGGAGGCGCTGTATGCTCTTGAATTTACATTCATATTTCAGACAGCGTGCATGGGTGTTTGCATCATTGATGCTCTGGTGTTAATTTTGTTTTCATGGACATGTGAACATGTACTTTACAGTCACAACCTCATCGATCATATTTACTTCAGAAAACACATGATCAAAATAAAGTGTCACACACATGCCAGAGGCCTAGAGGCAAGGAAGAGTTTAGTATGGCCATTTTGACAGTTCTTTTGCATGCATGCTTTCTGATTTAAAGGGGGATGGCCCAATTTAAGGATATGCATTTTTCATTTTGATAGATAGGCCTTCACCCCAAAACCACATCTGTAAAGTTTTGCACTGATCCGTTTTGATATGAGAGCTAAAAACGTGATTTTGACAAGCCCCATAGAGTGCTGTGTAAAATTAAAGGGCATTTCGTGATCCACAGCCTCGCTCCCCCGACTTACCTAAAAAATGTTGAGATTTTTAAATCATCTGAACCGTTTATCTCTTAGTAATCCACGTGTGCCCAATCTTACTTGCAAATTCGGTCGCATCTGTAAGAAATTCGCAATTTTGTATTTTCTGTCCGTAAACGGACAAATTACAGCACAGTAGCCTATGGGACCGTGGGATAGCGAGCAATTGCTCATAACACAAAACCGCAAGATCGGAATCAGCTCAAATTTTGAGAATAAGCTTTTCTCAAGGATATCTAGTGATCAATGAATAAAACAGAAGGTGCTGAAATCACGAAATGCACCTTTAATATTGGTCGACCGTAACTTCCACTCCAAACATCCTTTGGCTCTAAAATTACACAGGGTAAATGAGAAAAATAGTAGCTTTCTTCTGATACCAAAATGTTGACCACTTCCGGTAATTTATTCGTAAAATCTGGGGTTTCTGGGGACGAGGCTATTAGCGATCGGACCATGGCCCTTTAAAAATTGGTGCATGGTATGCTGAAAGACAATTCCGACCAGCCAATTGACTATGAGAATTGATCTGCCTTTACTGGGGCTTCCAACCCAGTTTCTTTTGTATGTCTGCACCACGCTTGAGACTGTACAATTCAAAATCTGTACTTATTCATCCACATTTGGGTAAATTCAAGCAGGCCTTAGGCTATGGCTGCCAGTGAGGTGTCGGAATGTGAAAATCTGGATTGGTGAATATGGAAGGCAACACTGACAGAAATATAAGCAAATGAAATTAAAATTGCAGGGGGATAGTACATGCCAACTTAACAGCAACAGTGAATTCAAATCGGCATCAACATCCGATGTAATCCGAGTGCATCCTTTTTTAAGACATAAAAGTAGGATGGTACTTGCATATCGGACATGACCGTTATTGGAAGTTACACTGTTTTGCAGCAGGATTAATCCACAAACCACGACAGATTTGAAATCAATAATTCCAAAATTACCATGTGATATTACTAAGATTTATTGAAAGGTTTAAGAGGTGATTTTGTAATGTCAATGGGACTGAGGCTGTGAAATGCACTTAAGAATTCCATAAATGACCATTTGGAAATCCCAAATGCCCAAATCGAGCAGATTGTGTCCTACCTCCTGTCAAAGTGAGTGTTTTGTTTAATGCATTATGTAGCAAAAATATTTAGTTCCTGGTCAAGACTTATTTAATTTGAGGCTTGTAAAATGTGAAAGTATATTCCTGTCAAATACAGCTATCAATTTGGTATGATTTACCCTGAATTATCTCTTAATCAGTATAATGAGCCCTTTACTGATGAAAAGACAATCCAGTCTTGACAATTTCAATTGATTCTTTCTACAGTGTGATAAGCGAAGCCCAGCAATTCTAATCAGTACCGTTTGCCACTTAGAGGATTTGTATGTATCATTTGTTATTAGCTTTTAATCCTATTTTGACGTCAGGCACCATAAATAGGGTTGACAGATAAGAGTTAATCTTTTAAAAAGGTTAATCAAGTATGTGTGTGCAAACTGTACATCGCCACAAGAAATTTCACAAAATTGTTTGCAACACTTGGAAAGCGTTTTTTTTTTTAAATCGGAACATATAAAGTTTGTTGCAGGAAGATATGAAAGTCTTCCAGGTTGTAGCTAGCTCTGTAAACAAGCAGGACAGTAAAGTCAAAATACATTTTCTGATGGTAATATTTGCCGACTTTGGGACGTGCGCATCCTCCAGGCGTGTATCATGTCTGACGTCAACGAAAATAGGAGGCACTTTGAGAGAAAATAAGTAGACATCCGAGACTTGGCTTGAGTACTTGCAAGAAAGGCTGCTGTGTGTTAATTGGCTATTACAAGCAGCACAAACATGCTCAGTCAAGATCAGCAGATCTTTAGAGGAAATTTCAAGATTCGGGGAACTAATCATATTTAGGCATTTTATTTGGAATCAAGAACTTGATGGGATTTATCAATTACGGTGTTGCATGTGTGATTAAGTTTACACCAGGTAGCTTTTATTGCAGTGGGAGTTTCTAGTGCTCTCCTGTGGAGATGCTTGTGGCTTTATGTAAGTGAGGTTTTTGTTTCAAGTCTGAGATGATGGTTGATTTTTTTTCTTCTTTTTGAATATAACACGTAATATGATCTTGCCAAAATAAGGTTCGTGGAATTGGAAAGTTTTGTTGAAAATAAAATTATGACATGAACTATAGCATGCTTTTAGCACAGTAATGAATCCGATTCATATTTGATAAACTTATGTGTTGAAACAAGGGGCATATGATGGGGGTACAGAAGTAGAGGTTAAAGATCATTTAGGGGTTAAGATAAGGTACACAAGTCATTCTGTGGTTCCATCTCTATGAAGTTAATTGTTTGTGATAAGTTATGTTTGAGATAGAGAAGTGCTACCTTATTAGTGGCATGCCACAGTGCGAGTTCAAAATTAATGTGTGACTTGCGAGGTAAACTGTCACATGACAGAAATGACGAGCAGGCAAATGAAAATGTCAGAGAAAAAGTGTCAAGATAGATAAGAAAATCCTGGTTAACTCATGTAATAGGGATGAGAATTGCAGGTGTTGATGACTCATGTTAGTGTGTGTGGCTTTTAGTGATGAAAGACATAATTTGCTTCTTGCCTTTGGTATCCGTTTAAAAGCGGCACTGACACTGGCACATTTTCACAAAATATGAAATTTCTTAAATTTGCTCATAAATGATAGTCTAGGCCATTGGAAGAATAGAGAGATATTTTACACATAAAAATAACATACCCAAAAGCAGATAGGGACATTTATAAAGAGGCTTAAGACATCCAAGTAAGTTATAGGCTAATTTTAAGTTTGCCGTAACTTAAGTTTGCCGTAACTTTAAGCAGCAAATATGTCTATTACATGAATATCAGAGACTCGTACTCATTGATATTAAAACCACAAAGGTTACAAATCGGTCAGACAAGGTGCATTCCGTGACAATCAACTCTGGTGTGTGGTTTTTCTTGTTTTACACACCGTTTCCGTGTCGTCAGCTGAATTTGTAACTGGTTACATTAATTATAAAATCGTTCTGTTTACCCATAAGCGAGTTGATTTGGGCTTAATAATTTCAGGTGAGGGCTAAAGTATATAAAAGCTTAACAACCGTGCAAAAATATCCATTTTGATAAATCGTGATGGCGCACTATTTTTCAAATGTGCCAGTGTCTCTTTAAGGGGGCGCTCTTCATTGTCAATCCAAAAACAATATTCTGTGACATTTTTGAGCGTGCATATTCTCTAACTTTCGCCCAACAAATTCCTTTATAAAGCAGTGAACTTTTCTCTAAAATTGCTGTGTTACTGATATCCAGCTGCATTTTAATCTAATTTGGAAACTTGGGAGTCCAATTACAGATGCTTAAATTACTAATTATTTGTCTTGTTCATGCAACATAATGCTGGATTTTTAGTTACCATTTTTGCCTGTGGAGAAACCTATAAAAAGTTGCATTTTATGTCGATAAACAGATGTAATTTAGGTTTATTTGTTTTGAAAAATATGTTTTCATCTAGACTAAAGTTTCAACACCAATATTATCATCCCATGGATAGCTTGTAAAATTCCTATTGGTCGAACACAACACAAAAGTATTTTTTTTACCGCATGAACATTCTAACTAAACATCTTTTTTGCCCTAAGCTTTCTGCAGACTTTTATATTTGAGACCTCTTCCAGTAAGATCAGGATTCCTGGGGAGTAATAATTCTTGGCCAGTACTAAGTACGCAAGCGTGTACGCCAGGGCCAAGAATTATTACTAAAACGATAGGAATCGGGACATGGCCCTTTAAATATTGGTAAAAAAAACTGTGTTTTAGTAATTTTTTCCTAAAAAGGGTTGGTGATTTTTTAAAATAGGAAATTTTGATATGACTTTTTAAACAAATAGGTACGAGAATTTTAAGGAGAATAGAAGGTATTTGTTAGGAGATGAGGTAACTTTAACATTTTAGCTAGTATTTTGAATGAAAATTTAATTGTCAAACACCCAATAAAAGACCTACCTTGGCTTTAAAAGTTGTGATATTAAAAGACATGACCTTTTCCTTTAAAGGAGCAAAGAAGTGTGGTGGGGTTTTAGCCTTTTACTATAGATTGAGTGGCAAGGTATTTCTGCTGTTAAAAAGGACCTTTGTTTTAAAGCTTGTGAAAATGGGTACTTAATTATGCAATATGTTTTTGTGATGTTTTTTGTTTTTTTAAATTTCAGGAATAAATAAGCCTCGAGCTTCCACTGTGAGTTCAATAACTAACAGGGCTAGTTTTTGCAAAGGAAATTCAGGCATGTGTTTAAAGGTGCGTGTTCGCTCGTCTTTGGACCCCCCTGATTACCACCCGGAATAGTATCGATTTTGATATCAGATGAAAGGGCCTGTATTTTTCTCGTTGTCCGTCCTGAAATTTGAGCCCTCACTCCATTTCATTCCCAAGATCTAAACAAAAAACACCCCGTTTTATGGTTAACCTCATATTAGCAACATTAGTGAATAGGGTTTTGCACTATGCATTAATTATCGCTCAGCATCAAACCGTAAGTTTGTTTCCCACGGTACTCAACGGGGTGTATGTGCAAAGTGTTCGGCTCTTGTTATCAAAGAGAACACAATACACATAAATCTGAACAAGTACCTTTAAAAATCAGAGGGTGTATTGAGTCCATCCCATAAATGCACCAGTTAGGGAATTTCACCTCAAATCATGTGATACCTGACAAAAATCTTAACATATAAAAAACTAAACTGAACTTTAAACTTACTTTAGAGCCGACAAGAACTAGTACTGTAAGGATTTTCAATCACATCATGAACTGTTTTTGTGGTATCCTTAACTTCTTGACAATTTTTATCCCTAAGACCGACATGTGTGTAGTATTATCTGCAGCATTGCAATGCATTATGGGATTGGTTTTTTTCAAAATGCCCTCTGGGTTTAATAAAATAATCCAGGGTTATCTTCATGAATGGACCTTTTTTTTTCAATGTAATCGACCGTGTAATGGATTGTCATATCCACCCATCCATCACGAGTTTTCACACATATTGCCGTGGCTAGAAAAATGTAACTTTTTCCCGGCAAGATGGCAACAATCGGTAGTTTACGTACAAAAATTTTGTGTACAATGGTGTTTATTAGCCAGTTTCAATATACCCGTGTACACTGCTTATACACTTGGTACATTGGTACAGAACGTAGTGACCTTTTGGGGAATTGAAACCTGCACTTTCTTGCTTTTGAAAAACCTTTTTGGTTAATATCGAACCTCTAAGAGAATATGATCGGGTGAATTGCACCCCCTCTCGCTTTGGGTACCTGCTCGACAATTAGTGCCCTATTGTTGACGAGGATGGCGTAGGCAAAAATCCGGCTTATGAAATGAATGTCTGGATGTACGTATGTGTGTAAGGATGTGTATGTGTCTGGACACAAAAAGTAAACATTTTGCCATAACTCTTTTTTCCAGATAGCTAGAGTCCCCAAACTTACATATATGGTAGGGGGGCAGAAGCCCCTACTCACCATGTAATCCATTCCCCATGGTCTTCCCTTGGGTCTACAGGGGGTGGGGAAATTTTTTTTATTTAAGAAAGGTCAACATTTCACCAAAAGGTAAACCATTTTGCCATAATTTTTTTCAAGATGAGCTAGATTACCAAACTTAGATATATGTAGGATGGCACAAGCCCCTACTAACCATGTAATCCATTCCCCGGGTCCTCCCCTGGGTCTGACCGAAGGGGTGGGGAAATGTCAAAAAAGGTCAACATTTCACCAAAAAGGTAAACATATTGCCAGAACTTTTTTTTTTCCAGATGAGCTAGAGTACCGAAACTTAGATATATTGTAGGGGGCACAAGCCCCTACGAACCATGTATCCCGTCCCCATGGTCCTCCCCTGGTCTGACATGGGGGTGGGGAAAGTCAAAAAAAGGTCAACCCTTTCACACACCAAAAAAGTCACATTTTGCCATAACTTTTTTTCAAGATGAGCTAGAGTAACCAAACTTAGATATATTGTAGGATGGCAAAGCCCCTACTAACCATGGTAATCCATTCCCTTCCCCCAGTTGTCCTTCCCCGGTCCCTTCCTGGTCTGCACGAGGGGTAGGAAATGTCAACAAAGTCAACATTTCAATCACCAAAAAGGTAAACATTTGGCCATAACCTTTTCCAGATCAGCTATATACCTAATCTTAGATATATTGTAGAAGGGCACAAGCCCCTACTAACCATGTACTCCATTCCCCCAGGGACCTCCCCTAGATCTGACAGGGGTGGGGACATGGTCAAAAAGAGATAAACATTTCACAAAAAAGTAAACATTTGCCATAACTTTGGTTCCAGATGATCTGGAGTAGCCAAACTTAAGTATATTGTAGAAGGGGACAAGCCCCTTACTAACCATGTAATTCATTCTCCCGGGTCCTCTCCCCTGGGTCTGACAGGGGGGGGGAAATGGCAAAAAAGGTCAACTTTCCCCAAAAAGTCAATTTTTTTCTAGATGAGTTAATAGTAGCCAAACTCAATATAATTTTAGTCTATAACTGAAAGTGTTTAGACCTATGCCTTTGATGATAAGCTCCTAGGCGACCGTCTACTGCCCGATATGGGGTTTGTTGAGGTTTGGGTCCACTTAGCTTTATATTTTTCCCAAGTGCTTTCCTGCAGGCAGACTGGCTTTGATGACTTGTTTTGTCTCCACCTTCTTGCGTCAAGTATAGACTATACATACACATGTACACCATATTAATTCAACGCCCCAGAGCTGCACATACCCTAGGGAAAAAGCACTCCGTCCATACCGTCTATTGGCGGTTTACAGATTTTTTTTGAATTAGGGAGTATGCATAAAGTTTGGCAACATTGACAACAAGTCAGTGGACAACAGCTGGCCTTTGAATTTCCTGTTTCCATGTTTAGGTCTTGACCAATGGCTTCAGACCGGTAAGGTGTGAAATCAGCCCCATGTAATTTCACTTGAACTATCACTCTCTCGATCAATATTCATTTTTACCTAATCATTAAGCTGCTTCCAGGGTTGCACCATTATTTCACCTGCTCATTTCTTGTGGTACAACTCTGCCTGTGAGTGCGATTTTGTTATTGCTTTTGGTCCGTACAGCTAAATGGCAGTCACATGATTACAATCTAATTTCACTGCATTTGTAAAGATTTTATTTGGAACAAAGTGCCATTAATATTAGCAACCTTTATAATCTACTACGTAGGTAAAACCATATCTCATTTTAAAAAAATTGTAAAAGATTCCAACATTGTTAACAAACAAATGTTAATGTTTGTCAAAGCTATCTAAATTTTCCCTCTTCAATGAAAGTTTCTATTTCTGAATGTGAAGGTTCTCCTGGAGACTTTCTTCATGTATGTAAGTCACGCAAAAACTATCATCTAACAAGTAAATAGGCTAGCGAGATCTTGCTGCACCCCGGGGGCTGTATTAAGTTCAATCATGTAATCGTTGTTTGTGCATCTAATAGATGGTTAGGGTAAGAAGGTGGCTTGCTTGGAAAGTGATGTTACAAATTATGTTCTAGGCTTGTTGTATCAATTGCTGCTATTATGGTGTTTTTGTTCTACCCTGTGGATTAGCATTGGTTGTACTCTGTGATAGTCTGTGAAACTTAACTTAATTAAGGGATCAGCTGTGATATATGAGAGTATAACAATGTCATGTTTTTCTTATAAATCGGACAAGTGTCTACAACTCCAATAACTGACTTTAACGAAGGGGAACTCTTAAGTTTTAGAAAAATCATGTTTTAAGAAATTTTGTATATCTGTCTCCTGCCATTGACATACAGTGGATGGCCACTTAATTAGTCAACACTAAACAGCTGATTGTTAGCACACACCGTATCCGTACAGATAAAAACAAAGGTACAAATGTTGATTTGAGGTCAAACGATACAGGTTGGGACATCTATGCTGGTAAAAAAAACATTAATACAATAGATTTTTAATGATTATTTTAATTTGTATTACATTTAAATCAATCAGATTCGGTGTATGAGCGGTGCTATCAGTGATTTTGATAAATCAGAAACCATGACCTTTTTCCCCTGCTTGAAAAGCAGAAGGGGGATTATGATATCAGTCAAGGCGGCGGCGGTGTCGGCGTCTGCGCGTCGGCGGCGGCGTCCACCAATCTTGTGAACGCGCTAACATGAGACCCATAAGGTTTTATGGTGAGTTCACTTGGTGGTGGGGATCGGACTGCCCTGCCCTTTCATCTGATTAGATTAATGGGCGTGGCATCAGCTAATTATGTACCTACTTTGCATAATTAATGATTTAATTGGGGGTATTTTCCAACACAATCTTGTAACGCGATAACATGAGACCCCTAAGGGTTATGGTGATGTAACTTGGTGGGTGGGATCGGACTGCCATGCCCTTTCATCTGATTATATTATTGGCGTGTCATATGCTTATTAGTTACCTAATTTGCATAATTAATAGTTAATTTGGTATTTTTACCCCCACTCTTGTGACAACTATCTAAGATCCTAAGTCCGATTTTGATGACTTGTGAGGGGTGGGAATCATGTACTCTCGCGTTGATTAGGGTTGTGGCGCGTGATATGCTAATTAAATAGCTAATTTCATCTTTATGGGCTAAATTTGGGGTATTTTCCCCAAAAAAACTGTGAACAAAAGTCCGATTTTGATGAAACTGGATGGAGGGGGGGGTAATTCATGTACTCTCGCTCTGATTAGGTTTAAGGTGAGTTGTCCGGGTTAGGGTGTTTGTCCGGGTTTAAGGGGGATGTCCAGCTTTAAGGGGGTTGTTGGGTTTTAAGGGGGATTGTTGGGGTTTTAAGTGGGTTGTCTGGGTTTAAAGGGGGGTTTCCGGGTTAAGGGTGGTGTCTGGACTTAGGGATTGTTGGGGTTTAAGGTGGGTTTGTCCGGTTTAAAGGTTGTCTGTTTTAAGGGGGGGGGTTGTCTGGGCTAAGGGGGCTTGTTGTGGTTTAAGTGGGTGCACAAGTTTAAGGGGGTTGTCCGTGTTTAAGGGGGTTGTCCGGTTTTAGGGGGTTGTGTCCCAGCTTTAGGGGGTTGTTTGGTTTAATGGGGATTGTTGGGGTTTAAGGTGGGTTGTCCGGGTTTAAAGGTGTTGTCCGGTTTCAGGGGGGGTTGTCCTGGGCTTAAGGGGCGTGTTGTGGTTTAAGGTGTTGCCACGAGGTTAAGGGGGTTGCCCAGGTTTTTAAAGGGGGTTGTTGGGGTTTTAAGGGATTTTTGGGTTTAAGGGGGTATTTGCAGCTGATTATTTAAAAATTGTAACCGCTCCCCCATGGGATTTTAGCGTTCGAGAACCGCACGTGTATTTGCAAAACGTGTCTGCTCAGAACTGGGACCAAAATCTTCAGCCTAGTTTATGGCACTACAGTTGTGTATACTGCTAATCCCCCAAACTGAAGATGCTTTTCTACCTTAAAATGGATGTAATGACACACATCTAATATCCAAGAACCTTTATGATAAATTGTTCTTCTTCAAATAGATTGAATGAAGCGCCGGTTTAAATCATAAGAGTTTTGCGCATACTGGGACACAAAAAATTGTGTGTCCCAGTTATGCGCAACGCTTGTGATTAAAATTTGGTTCGATAGGCACACCTTAGACCTCTTTCCTGCTTTAAATTAAGTATAAAAAATAATTACCATGCATGTAACAAGACATGAAGTAATACTGATCTATCACTATGTTAATCAGGGTTTAAATATCAGGATGTCGCGCATACTGGACACAAAACTCTTCAGTCTAGTTATGCACGACAATTTGTGTAATTACTCTAAGCCCCACAAACTGAGATGCTTTTCTACTTAAATGGATGTACATTACCATCTAATACCAAGAACACTTTATTATATTGTTTCTTCTTAAATATGATAATGATGAACCAAGGTTTAAATCATAAGAGGTTTGCGCATAACTGGTACACAAAATATTGTTGTCCTCCCAGTTAATGCGCAACATCTTGTGCTTAAAATTGGTTCCATTTGCAGCACCTTAGACCTCTTTCTTCATAGGTCGAAAAAATGGGGGCAGAGTCATCTAGGAAAGGGTGTAGATGCAGGTGGGGGCGGGATAAATGGGAAGGGTGATGTAGGGGGGGAGGGGTAACGGAAAAGGAGCGGAGGGGGGGCGCAGCAGGGTGCCTAGCGAATCTGTTGGATGGTACAAGGTTGGAGCTCAAAAGGTAAGGGGAAGCACAATAAGGCTTGTCTAAAAACAATGAGCTATGGTAGAGATGTAGTGAAGAAGAGGTGGAGAGGGCAGGGAAGCTGATGAACGAAGAGGGGGCGGGGTTGGGTAAAGTTAGGATGGGATGGTGGGGAAAGAGAGGGGAGAAGGGTAGGCGAGGGGAATAGGGCATGTTGATGGGTTACGGAGGGAAGAGGCATAAATTGAGGGAGGAAATCAGAAACAGTTGTGGAAGAAGAGAAGTTGAGGAAGCCTTTAAATTAAGTCTAAAATAATTCATGCTTGTAATCAACATTAGTAATACTGATCTATCTCGACTGTTAACTAAGTCCAGAGTTTACATATCAGGATGTTGCGCATACTGGCACAAATATTTGTGTCCCAGTTATGCATGGTATCTTGAGACAATACTTTTTGGTTCTATAGCACCCCCTGGACCACCTTATTCCCTAAATCTAACTAGAAAAGTCCACTGAACTGTACATGTACACAAACACAGTATTATTGATCTATACAAATGCATTTAAACCAGGGTTTAAATCCCAAGATGTCGCATAACTGGGACCAAATATATGGTGTGTCCAATTTATGTGTAAGCTATTGACCTAAACGTGTTCTGTAGCACATCCTAGACTATTTGCTTGTCTTTAATAATTTTACCTACCTGTGCATGTACAAACTGACTCAACTATCTATAACAAATACCAACTTAAGCCAAGGTAATCCCAAAGAAGGAAAGAGGTAACACATAACTGTTGTACAAAACTAGTTTTGTGCAACATCCTGTACATTAACTTTGGTTCAAAAGCACAATTTGACCCTCTTCCATGTCTCTATACACCAAGAAACAACTAGCTGAAATTACTGCCCATGTAACAAACTGCATAGTCTTATTGATCTAAACAAAATAACTAAACCAGTGTCTCAATGCCCAAATGTCGCGCATACTGGGACACAAAAAGCAGTTATGTGCAACATCTTGAGACTAACCATTGCTTTCCTGTATATATCAAATAAAATACCTTCTGAATTACCTACATGTCACAAACTACAAATACCACTGATCTATAACATAACTACACCAGGGTTCGACCCAGTGTCATTCATATAACTTGGGAAACACAAGAGGTTTCATCTTGTTACTAATTGTCTATTTAAATGCAAGCTGTATTGTTTCCATATAAATTTTGCCTGTGTGTCTCAAATTATATTGAAGCAGCTTTTCCATTTTGTTCGTATTTACTGGATAATGCATCCATTCAAGATGCCAAGTTGACCCCCTTGTGCTATATATGATTATGTACTTGGCTTAATCGTCATGCTTACAAGACTGTTTTTGGTTCTTCCAAGCCCCAGGTTGTCCACTGCTATACTGTATCCAGATATTTATTTTTCAATTGTGCTCTAATTCATGACCGTACAACAAGCCATGTCAACGCTCAGTCATTAGCAACAGTTGACCCACAACAGCTAATTTTTATATCAACCAATTTTCAATAGGGTCGGTGTAACAATCCAAACGGCGCGTAATTTTATTGCTTAAACTGCAGCCCATGTGTTAGCACCGGCAAAATCCTGCAAAAGGAGAAAATAAAACTCCTGGACAGAGTATAATTACATTCACAACTTATCCTACCATTACTAATATTGTTTTTTTCAATTTAAACAGATTCTTTTCGTATATGCATAACCTTACTTTTGAGAGTTTCATATAACGGGCATCAGTTCAAAACGGAAAGCCAGATGACGTTCATTTGCCACTCTTGAGTGCTGTTGCTACAAAATCATTAATCAGTACATGAAGTAAACAATCTTTTTCTAATCAGCATTCACATTTACATTGGTTGCTAAGTGTTTCCCAATATTTTAATCTTACCCTTGATGTTTCCCTCTTTTATCTCATGCTTATTGAACCAGCAACACGTTGAAAATAGCCTCAATTCATGGCTTGAAAATTGTACTGCAGGAAACACGCCCCCTCTTTTCAGGAGCTGGAGGTTGCAAGATGCACACAACATCTTCTACTTGATGGCTGTAAAGGCAGTCACCTTTTGCTGCAATTCAAAAGAAAGAAACACCAGTTTTTGTTTTTTTTTCCCACTCTTTCCATGAACCGACTTCAAGCAGGTCACCTGTTTCTTCACAACCCATTAAGATAATAAGAATGATAAATAAAATAGTAAAGAATGGGTTTATGAAATTAAATCATTTGCAAAAATTTTTTTTTGCTTGATTGCTTCTGTAGGTATTTCCCACAGTGTGTCGGTGATTCTGAAAATTTAGGCTTTTAATATGCCGGAACCCAAGGTCGTACAAATAACACTTGAACAGCATGTGTTTTGGGACTTGCTTTTAGAGTATTATTTTATTTATATTCTATCAAATAGGCCCAAGGATCCACGGAGCCTGTTAGTAATTGAGTAATACGCAAGGGTTCCTAATTAACCGCTAGCAAAGTATCCACTTTTTTATTAGTTCATTTACTTAAACAAGCTATGTAAACAATGGAAGAGTCGCTGCTTTTCTGGTTCATGCTGAGGCACCTTCACAGCAACATAATCACCATCTGTGCAGGTTGCTGGGTTTCTGTGCGAAAAAAAGATTAAGCAAGTTAAGTTCATGGTCAAACATTGTTTACAGTTAACTGAAATTTAATATACTGAATTGAATCCACTATTAAAATGTTTGCACATCAAACTTAATCCTGAACTTGTGTGTGTGTGTCAACTTCTTTTTTTAGGAACTGCATTATAGATGATTAACCAGTTAAAGGTGTAAGATGTACATGTAATTGGGTTCAGGACCATTTTCCAAAAGGCTTTGCTAACTAATCATCAAAAGTCAGGCAAAGTATGTGCAGCATTTGAACATAACAAATTCTTTGAAAAAAAAGTACTTTACGCCTGTCCTAAAAAAAATGGTACAATCAGAAAAAATTGTTAAATATGAATTTCAAAATCATCATTCTTACTTGGCATAATATTAAAGACAAGATCAAACTTTCCAATGGTGTTTGTTTCAGGGTTCTTATTGTGTTGCTTTTGTCACACTAGAGATATAATTCCATTTTGCGATACACCAAAACCACGGTTTTGTGCCATTTTATGCATGGGCAGAGTTGTTTGCCATCGCAGTTATACCATGCTGTCTTGAGCTTACAAATTTGCAACTTGACAAATAAACAAACCCATATTAAAGAAACAAAGGAAGTCTAGTTTATCGCCACAATTTTAATGTCAACATATCCGTTCAATGATAAATATCTTCTTTTCAAAATAATCAACATGCAATTATTATTGCACGTCAATGAATGGAACTTTGAATTTGTATCTTTTAAAACCCATGCAGATGGAATGTATTGGGTCAACAACAATCACACCTCCAAATCCAAAGAAAGGTTTTAAACATATTGCACTCTCTTTGTCATTTCTAATTGTTGAAGTCAATAACAATTGGAATTTGGAAGCAAAGTATCAAGTGTTGGTAGGATTTGCGTTTCATGATACTATCAAGACCAAAAAAAAAAAAAAAAAAAAAAAAAAAAAAATAAAAACTCTCCCCTCCAGGTTTGCGGTACTCTCATGTCTCTTCTAACAAACACATTATGTTCGAATGTTGTCACTTTGTCTAAAGCCAGAATTCTGATATAACTTCCACAATTACTAACTGTTTTCGTATCTTTTAGAGTTTCTTTATGAAGTTCCATCCCCTTTTTTAAAAAAATCATATCTGTTCAAATGTGAACAACTTACTTTAACTAATTTCGTCACCGTTTTTCACTCCAACGAGAAAGTGGGCACAAACTCGAGTTGTTTTGTGTTCCGTAGTAAATTAGAGTTATCTCTCAATTGAAACAAGCAAAGGAGATGAAACAATAAAATGCTGGAACGCCCGTGTCTTTCTCTTTAATGTGATGTACAAAACAACTTACATATATTTAACAATTAAAAAAAAAAAAAAAAACGTTTTTGATTGTACCATTTTTTTTTGATGACAGCCTGTATGTTACGGCCACATTGTACCACACTTTGTTTCTTACTTGATTTGAGTTGGAAATTCCATTGTCTGCCCTGTCTGTCTTCTCAGTACTGTTGTTCGAGTTCAATCCTCATCCGATTTTCATGCTGTTCCTCCATCGCTGCTTTCTTCTGTGTCCTCTCATCAGAATCAGAATTGTCGACTTGTTCCTTATCACTGCTTGCTTCCGAGTCCTCGTCGCGTTAGTCAGCATTCTCCCTCATGTCTAGGACTTGATTTTCATCCTGATGTTGGAAGCCGGTTTTGGGGTGTAAAACGGATTTGCAAAGTAATTTGGTCAGAAGGTACTCAGCGTGACAGAATTATTGATGTTGCATAATTTAAGACTATTTCATATTTTTTTAAAGTTCTTCACACAATGAATTATTTAAAGAATTTGATCAATTTTACAATGGTTAAAATCTGAATTGAAGTTCATTATTTATTCTTTTGGGACATTTAAGGGTAATTTTGTGAGGTCCCCGCACCTACTCTAAGCTCATTCACAAATTTTACTTGATTCCAATCTTGCAGTTTTGTGTTATGACAATTGCTTGTTTCCCAGGGTCCCATAGGCCACTGCTAAAATTTCTGTCTGTTTTATTGGACAAGAAAGTACAAAATTGGTTGAATTTCTTAAAAACACGACCAAATATGACATTAAGTAGGTTGTGGATCATGAAATGCCCCTGTAAATTTCATTTCCATTTGGATTTTGTCGGTCTGCTACAAGTTTGTTGTTTTTTTACCATTGCCATCTCTCTCCACAGTGACGTATCCCACATTTCTACTAAGTCCCTTGTTCACGCAACTGCCCAGTCGTCCCTTCCTTACAAGCCTGCAGACACACTTAGATTTCTCTTCTTGATTTTAGAGACATCATCGTTGAGTGATATAATGCTATGTACCCTACGCCCAGGTACTGTTTTTTATTTTACTCCGTTCTCGGCCTCTCTCCACATTATCAATGTATAAAATTGTCTGCGAAAGTGCATCAGGGTTTAAAACTGTTGTATGCATTTGCTCCATTCTTTGGTTAGGTTCTGTGCAGTGATCATACAAATCCCTGGCATTTCGTATAACAGCCGTGCCACATTTAATTGATCTGCT
>JAMKCH010012324.1:0-27086 GCA_023653785.1 Ophioderma brevispina
AAGGAAAAAACAAACTTGTCCTGATTTCAAAATTAGGGGCTCGGTCGGACGAGGGACAATCAAACAATTTTTTGTTTTTTGGGGGGCCTAAAATGGGGGCGGTGTTGGGGGATTATAATGGGATCCTTGCCGAATTTTGAAAAATCCTCAAAAATCGGGGGTGGGAATAACCGGGTATGGGGGGACTATACCGGTCAGTACGGTACTTAAATTGAGTCATCCCCTTTAAGGAAGTAGTATGTTGCCTGAAAACTTTTAACGAGTGCCAATTAGCATAGGGTAACCTTTGACAAGGGATGATATGCTTCCAATGATGAAGTGTGCTGTTTGTCCATCAGTGTCCGCGAGGGTAAAGGCATAAAGTGATTTTTTCCGACTTGAGGCAAACTTTAGTATACGATTGGTTTCCGACTTTTCTCTGTCCCCCTCCCTTATTCCTTCACTACCTCCCTGGAAGATAGGCTAGAAACAGATGGGGTGTCGGGGTATAACAGCTCTTTTTTCCATACACTACTCCTAATGGTACCAAACGGCGCATACCAGCATTTCCAGGTAGGTACACAAAGTCCCGGATCACAAGCAAAATTTCCCGGTCGCAGCAGGTCAAAAGAATCCGGAAAGGGGCCCGTTAACATAATAGAGTGTTTTAATTCCCATTTCCCCTCAAGATTTTTTTTCAGAGGGGGGAATCTTTGCCCCCCCCTGGCTACTCCACTTGGTACCAAAACACCAACAAAATGGCCAATGCAATAAGTGAGAGAAAAATGCACTACATCCCGGATGTAGCGATCTGCATCATATTAATGGAACACACACATGGTGGGGGGGGGGGGGGGGGTGGCACAGCGAGACCGTTCGTTGCAGTGTTTGATGTCCCGATCATGGAGCGAGGACCACACTTAATTTCAGACTATTCTCTGTCCCCACTTCCCTCCTGGGAGAGAGGCTAGAAAATTATGGGGATTAGAGCTATAACTCATGGTTTTAAAATGATTGTTGACACTCAAATGAAAACCTTCTGTTTTAAGGTGAATCTTGACTGTTTTGATGGTCAGGAAGAGATCGACACAGCCTGTGAGATTCTCTTTGAGCGCATGAATCACTCGGCCAGAGGTGCCCTGAATTATATTCTACCGGGTGTATTCGGTTTACCAAGCGAGATGCAGGAAACTAGAATCTTTGAGCCTGCGCCCCCTGGAAGGTAGAAAGGTACGTACCACACTGGTGGATCAATACTCTGTAGACACAGAAAGTACAAAGTAATCACTAAAACTCCCGCACCCAGTTCTCGCAAGGAATGCCTGGGGAATTTGTAGACTTCTATGACCCGTTTTTGGATCAGTGTAAGAGATTTGTTTTGTTCTTAAACACGAGCTGTGTCTTCAATGCGCGCGCGATTTGTACTGCGCTCAGAGTGTTTAAGCGAGTTTGTGGTAAGGTGCATGCCAATAATGCTGGCCGCGCATCAATTAATTTACTTTGTACTTCAAAGTATCAAGTATAGAAACAAGCGGAGGGTTTGCAAAGGAGGGTCGAAAGTGTAGCAGTTATGTGTGCAACTTAGTTTTGCATTTTATCTTTGCTCTCTAACATGCAGAAGTGGCTATCCTCGGAGAGAGGTGCGCGTGACGTTCACAAATAGCAGTTTGCTGAATACGAACCATTTTGGTTGATTCACTAATTTCGTATTTCCCGACTTCTTGACATCTCTCCAATGTTAAATATACACGGGCAGTTCAATTCCACGTGGCAATAAATCATCGAGCGTTTAAGAACTTCTAGTATTTCTTGAAAGTGGACCGCTTTATCTTCATAATTATTTGCAATGCTCATATTTACTGTTATCAGGTTGTTATTGCCACCAAACATAGCAGAAACCTCCCTGACCATCGATGAATTTACTACGTCGTGATCCAGGCTTCGTCAAAACAGAATAGTCGCCCACAGCTCCACAAACTGGCATGGACCAACTTGTCGGTACACCCATATCCCAAGCCCAAGCCAAGCAGGAGAAGGGGACGTCAGGCAGACGGGTCACCCGGCAAGTGTTATCGACTGTACACGGAGCGTGCCTACCGAGACGAAATGCTTCCCACGGCCGTTCCGGAGATTACAGAACCAATTTAGCGCCACGCACACCCACGCACCCGAACGCTCGTTGACCACCGGCCCCATGGGCATCAATGATCTGTTGTCGTTTGATTTCATGGATGCTCCACCTACAGAGACTTTGATTACTGCGATGGAGCAGCTGCATTCCCTCAGGCTTGCTCTGATGATTGAAGGATTTGACCTAGAATAGGCAGAAGGGTACGGTATCACAACTTTTACATAGCTATTTGAGAAAAGGATAAACCAGATTCTGTAAAACCACTTGGATTGTTTACACAATTTCATTGGTTCTTAGTCATGTGATATGAGATGATCACAGTGTGTAGGTCAACGTGATACGCATTGCTCAGGAGGAATCGAAGGCGCAGGTAACAAACATGGAGAGTGGAATCGATTAAAAAGCTGGGTAGTTCATTCATGAAATCTACCATAATTTTTTAGTAATAGTGTGTACAAATAAGCTCTGATTAATAAAGTGTTCAAAGAATGAGGAAGAAAGTTATTATTATTAGCCTCTGCCATGCATCTATTGTGTCATAGCAGGGTGACAAGCACATTTTTGCATTTAAAACAACTTGGCTGCCTCATTGTTTTACTTAAATTAATGCTGTCGCCCATGTGTTATGACACGATATGTAACATGGCAGAGGTTAAAAACAATATCTTACTTCTATAAGTACAAACGAATGCTATAAGGCCCTTGAAACTCCGATTATTAGTCTCGTCCCCGCCGCGTTTATGATTTTGGGCGGTTAGCAGCGAACGAAAACCTGATGAATATTAATTATTTTGAAAAAATTCTGGTCAACATCCCCTTTCATGTCGATATATTGGATTTTTTTTGGTAGGGAAAACCTGCCTCAGAAAGTCTCGGGAATGAGTCTAAAAATAGTCCCAATATTGTTCGTATTTCGTCTATACCTGTAAGGTTCATTTCACTGTAAAAATACGGCATGTAGACAAAATAATGATAATGAAACAGTTCATAATTATGGGCTGAAAAAAAATGTGACGAGGAACTCATAGTGAGTTTCAGGGACTAATGCCAAATTTGTCCCAAATGGCAATACGTCACTTTGTGGACGCAGCTGACGATATCTTTAATGCAAAAGTAAATGAACAAATTTTCTCACGTTGTAAGCCAAGTAGGACAAGATTCGCTGTACAAGGTACAGACCATCAATTTAATGATAGTATCTGCTTATTGATTCTTGTCAGAGGCTGAGTTCCCCTTAGAGCCTATGTTGTGTAAGGTGCTTATCATGTCAGTACATCTAGCGTTAGTGAAAAATCTCACCATTGTGTCCATGCTCTCGGCAGAACGTCTTCTATAGACCAAAGGTAAGTAGATACGACACGTTTTGTGTCGCCCTGCAGGGGAATTGTAGGAGTGGGCACATACCGTCAAACCAAAAAGTTTGGATTTGTCTGTCGGTGCGTGGTGCACACGTTGTGTGTGCACGCGCATGTGTGTGCGTTGCATGTGTGTGTTAAGTTTCACCAGGTCAGAATTTGATGAATGATGACTCTTACCTGATTGCAGTAGAGATGGTTCGGGTATGTTTTTGCTACTTGTTTTGGTAGGGTGTGGTTAGACCTGTTGTGGATTATTCGGACCTTTTAGTGTGTGGCCAAAGGACTTAATATGTGAGCGATTTGGGAAAACCCGCCACATGGTGGGAAATTTATTATTTTGCGTTTTAACTATCACTGCAGAGTTTGAAATATTAGTTTCCATAACTGTTTACTTCTTTCTTCTTTGATACACACATCAAAATATGCCTTATACAATCTGACAAGATAATAAAGGTAAATGTAAATGTTTTTAAGATATTTTATTTATTTTTTTAAAACTGGTTCTGTGCGACATGTGGCGGGGTTTTCCCAAGATCACTCACATTGAGTACAAAAATATGCACTATTAAAGTAGTAAAAGTAGCTAGTAAATCCAAGTTTTAAAATCCGGTTTTGTTTCCTGTAAACAGGTGTGGCTGGATTCACCACACATGGCAAGCACCCGCCCCTACTCCTCCCTTCCACTTCATCGTTGTTTCTCAACTCAACTCTTCTACTCTCCTCCTCCGCTTGCTTGTTCCATGTCTTCTGGACGTTCCCTCCTCCGCGAACCTCCCACCGTGAACTCAAAAGGCCCCTCTTTCTTAAGGCTTGCTGTCATCCCGTTCAACCACATGCCATACCAACGTACACTGTTCGCTTTCGCCAACGGTCCTTCGCTCTTCCAAACCCCAAACAGCTGCATCAAGTCCTCACTCCATTCCTATCCATCAACTTCACCCCACAATTCGCTCTTATCATTGCTCTCTCTGTACTCCTCAGAATCCCCATCTTTTTTCGCTCAGACACCACGTCCCACTCCCATACAGAATCACTGATTCTCACACAGCTCTTATACACATTCCGTCATCTCAAAGGATATTCTTTCCCTTGCAAAAAAATCTCCCCACATTCCCTAAACTTCACCCACCCAGTCCTCCTCTAGCTGTCACACCCCTCGCTCCACACCCACTAACCTTGTCCCAGGTAGGTGAACTCCTTCACCGATTCAACTTAATCACACAAAATTTTCTCCTGTTCCACATCCCTCCAGCTCCCTTCTGCACATCTCCCAGCACACAAAATGTCTTGCCAAGCTTGGGGTCACGCTCTTCATCTTGTGTGCATCTCCCATGGATACCCATTCCCACATTTCTCAAACAACATACTGACTTGCTTTTACCATCTTCCCACACACGCCGCATGGGTTTTTCTACCTGTACTACCACCCCTCTCTTTCCACCCCCTCCACCAGCACCTTTGGTCTTCCCAAGTGTTACCTTAAGACCCTTACTCTCAAAAGCTGCCTCCATTTCCCAAAACTTCTCCCTCAGTAGTAAAGTAGTAAAGTAGCAAAGTAAAATTACTTAAAAAAGCAATATTCTGGGAATATGATTGAAAAATTGTTGTTGTAGGACAAACCAAGCCATAAGCGATCAGAGAAAGCAAGTTCACCAAGCAGAAGGCGTCATATCACCTTAACGGCTGTCTATAACTATGGAAGAACAACAAGTTTTTCGAATCCGTGGGGCGTTTTGAGAATTGTCCAGGCACGGACTTTGCGACGAGCCCAGGATGTCATGGAAACAATTGTTGGGAATAATGGACGGTGAGTTAAAACTTAAGAATTCAAGAGAGCTACAGAGGAGACTTCATGTGAATTGAGTATTAAATTAAATTTAGTTGCCTCATGCAAGCATTTAAGGTGCATTTTGTGACCAGCACCTTCTGTTTATTCATTGTCATAGATATCCTGAGAAAAAGCTTATTCACAAAATTTGAGTTGATCCTCATCTTGTGGTTTTGTGTTATGAGCAGTTGCTTGGTTGTCATGGGTCCCATAGGTCACTATGGTAGAATTTGGCCCAGTGTTATGGACAGAAAACACAAAATTTTGAATTCATAAAGATACGAAGAATTTGTACCTAAGATTTGGGACCAGGGGGTGACTAAGGTAACGTCAAATGAGATAAAAATCTCAACTTTTTTAGGTAGTCGGGGCGGACAAGGTGGTGGGTCACAAAATGCCCCTTGAAGTTGAAGTCATCTAATTGGTACATGTATGTTGTCAAAAACAATGGAGACAAAAAACACAGTCTCTCTGCAAAAGAGTTTGGGGAGAAATTAATAAAATAGTTACAGCACATAATACAAACTTTGTCATTTACAATTTGTTAAAGAAAGTAGAGAAAACTACATATGTGTCCAATTTTTATTTGGAGCTCTTCATAACCCTTTGAAGATGTGGCATTTGAAATTTCAAAGGCTGAAATCTGCCCTTGGGATTTGGTAAAATGAATTTAATCACATGGGTAAGGTAACAAGGATTTGCCATATGCTACTCTGTGCTTTGAGAGAATTTATTGGAGGCTTTCACTCTGAAAGATATCATTGAAACCTGGGATTGTGCAAATTGTCTATTGGAGAGACATAGTAAGAAAGATAAAAGGCATATACAGAAATACTGGTATCTAATTATTGCTGTTTCTGCTTGGCTTCAACCTTTGCTAACCTTGCATATCTTTGGCTTTGGCGTTGTGACCTAATAATAAGAGGCATCCCTAACCACCATAAACCGTTTGATAAAATCTATCAAACTACTTTTCTCAAAGCAGTAGCTGGTTTGTTTTCTTTTGCCTGGGTTCTCTCCTCAATTCCCTTCTTTTATTCTCATCAATTTGTATCATTTGGGTCCTAAGGCTCTTTACAAATGGTATTACGGTGTGGATATGGGAAGGGTGTTTTGGATTGGTTACTTCTACTAGTGTTAGACCTTTTTGTCTCTCTTAATTCTTTATCATTCAGACACAAACTTGACGTTGTGACATGCGGCAAGAACACAGCCAGGGTACAAAAGGCCATATGCAGCGGGTTCTTCAGAAACGCAGCCAAGAAGGTAAGCGTTGTGCTCATTCTGCACGGAAGGTGGGTCAGAAATATTTGGTTGATGCAGTTTCAGTGAAGATAATAAGAAAATACTTGCCTGAATGGGGTCAAAGGTCATCTAGAGATCACAGCGCCTATGTTGCCTATTATTATTACGCTGCCATCAGGAAATCGTCACAATCAATTCGCTTCACCTAGGTCGGTAGCTGGCCAAGCGCACAATCCCATCAGCACTTAGATTGTAATATTCCCCATAACAGCTACCCGAATATCGCTTGGGTCGATGAAGCAAGCCCAAGTGCACAACACATTGGCCACAGCGGGGCTCGAACCCGTAACCTTCAGATCATGAGTCGGCGGTCATATCCCACTGGACCAAATTGCCCTTAAAGGTCATGACCAAAATGGTTGGATGATCACATTTCTTGATCTATCCATATGGCGACCGGATTTTCATGACCACTTGGATACATTTGTCTTGGGGTAGTGCCCCAACATGTTGTGACATCATCGTGACCTGGGACCATCATTGTCCTCGAACCCTATTCACATACAGCGTCAGAGGGACACATCATGGTGAACGCTGTATTTCATCGTACTGTCCGGCTGCATTTCCAGTTGCATTTAATCATATTCATTAAAAAAACTGTACCTAGCGTGATACAAACATATTGATTAGAATTTTATAGTAACTATAGGGGTACTGAGGAAATAGTCCTGTGCACTCTTTAACCCAGAGAGTGATGTTTTAACACTGATCCATATGCATTGCATTGTGCCTTTATTGTACTGTACAAAACACGTCAGTGTCTCTCATTTAAAAGTTTGTCAAGAGTTAAACAAAATTTTCAGATATGCTCGAAATTTACCTTAAAAGAAAAAAGAGCTTTGTGGCCAGTGGGAGATAAAAATGAGTGTGAAGTCTAGGGTTTAGATGTTAAAGGAAATATGTCATGATTCTAATATTGGCAAATGTGTATGGAGGACAGCTTAAGTAACGTAGAACATATAAATCAAAATAAGTTGAAAATTGCCACATTGTTGAGTATTTTGCCCTTTTAATTTTCCGCCCCAATAGCTACTCGAAAACGATTCCGACAATCCACATCGCAGGCCAATGGTGAACGTCAAAGTGATGACCATCATAAATTTCGTCGTTGTGACCATCATATCGCAGTGTGGCCACTTTCCTATAACTGCGATAGATGGTTGTATTCAAAATAATTAAAACACAACGAAATGAAACAAAATATTGTCATTCTGTAACTTATTTTCTAAATTTATTATTACTGTCATTAATCCATTCAATATTCCAGTGTCAGCAATGACAATGCGAGTCAACAAGATGTTTTGGTATCACTTGACATCACAAGGAGAAGCAAAATTGGGCGCTTTTGATCGATAAAGCCGTGGCGAAAAATACGCCAGTTTTCTTCGTATGTCAAAAAAGCAAAATTACAAATGCCTCTATTTTGTTAATTTTTTACATCAAATTGTATTATTTTTTCGGGAATTCGGGATGTATGTACATATATTTTATGAATGTAGGTCAAACTTGGAGCTTGACAAAAAATCTTGACATATTTCCTTTAAAGAGTATTTTTGTGGGTCACATGACCTTATTGAGGTGAAAATTCCCCAAACTGGTGCATTGTGGGATGGACTCATTACACCCTCTTTCGGAAAACCCATTAGCCTGGTTAGATTCTGTAAATGTTAAAAATAAGTCAGAGGCTTTTGAGAGGCTTGCCACATAATTTGGGAAGCAAACTCCAAAACTGAGACTAAGAGAAAGCTTGTTTGGACTCATTTGTTTGTATTTTTTATGGTATTTCTCATGCAAATTTGAAATATTGGAAAAGTATGTCAATATTTGGATCTCTGAGCAGGGCCGTATGCAGGATTTATTTTTTTGGAGGGGGGTGCAGGAACTAAAAAAGGGACTTTTTTGGTCTAAAAGGTACCAAACCCCCCTAAAATTGTTCTTTTTGGCATTTATGAACATGAAAATTTCTCTAGCTTTTTTGGACCTTTTTATCAAAACAATCAGCAAAAAGTGGAACTTATGCCCCTTTTGTGGATTTTTTTCTATGGGAGGGGAGGGGTGTGGCTGCCTGGCTCTGAGCAAGTCTTGTGCAAGGATTGGAGATAGACGAGTAATAAAAAAGTATGAAATGAAAATGAAATATTGTAAATTCCCAACTCTTTTACAGGACCTCAAGAAGGTTACCGCACCCTAGTTGATAGCCAGGTAGTGTATGTCCATCCATCTAGTGCACTCTTCAATAGGCAACCTGACTGGTAAGTACTTGGCATTGAAGCTTTGTTTGACCCCCCCTCATTTTTTCAGCTCAATCTCTTCCAGTGAACAGGTTGTTAGTTTTGTCCCTTTTTTAAAAATCAGTTGGTTCATTTTTGTGTTCGCCTGCACGAATGTTCATGGAGGTACATACTAGTCCAAATTTCTGTGTGTCCGTGTGTCCGTCCGTCCGTACGACTTTTCAAAATGCTCTGGAGGCTAAACGCTATCCCCGATTTACTTCAAACTTGATAGGATGATAGAGTGAGGTGCCGCAATATTATGTGTAAGCTTTGGCTGCATTATTTGCATATTCATGAATTTTAATTAGCTTATTGCATATTTTTCAGACATTTCGGTTAACCTTTTTTGAAATGCTCTGTTGGCTAAACGCTAATCCCGATTTAACTTCATACTTGGTAGGGTGATAGAGTGAGGTGCCAGATATTATGTGTAGAGCTGGTATCGGTTTGTGTTTTCTTTGGTCGACATTTGGTTAAATCATAAAACCCGATGGCGACAATTGTCGACAATCATGCAATCAATCTTTGAATGCCATTCTCAATTTTGTTTTTATTATACTTTATAGCACACAAAGGTTGATATTAAGCGCTTGTATGGAAAACAAATTACCTCACTTTGACTCTTTCAACTCTACACTTTACTAGCCTGGCCCATTGGGAGGTTGGTTGAACTACATGTATAGATGCAAAAAGTGGACCACTTCTGGAAGTCATTGGGCTATTTATTAATGATATAACAACACTATTTTCACAGATTTGCTAGAATTCCTTATTGAAACAGGTTACTGGGGGGTGAAAGTAAAAAGTATGGTTTAAATCAAGATTCCATAAAGTCAATAGGCAGTTGGAATTACAATTATTTTGATTGCTGGAATAGGCTGGTTACAAAAGTGATAAGGCTCCTCCATGAATATTTGTTGTCGACAAATTGCCATGGTTGTCGCCATGCCAGGATAAGTGCATTGTCGCCAACCTTGTCGACAACAAGCCTTGTCGATCACCAGCCCTAATAATATGTTTAGCTTTTGGCTGCATTATTTGCATATTCATGAATATTAATTAGCTTATATTTGCCGGTCAAAATAAAACCCTTTCCCTCCCCGACAAGGATTGTGTGCAAGTTATCTGGAGTTCCGTAAGGCGTATAATGATTAACTTGGTGGAAGGAAGGGATAAGAGTTCTCGACCTGAATTAGATGTTTGGGCATATTTCGGACAAGTTACATATGCAAATGAGCTTAATTAATAGCAAAAATCAGCGTAATTGCTATATTTTTGAAACGGTACATCGGATATGCAAAATTTCCTTCACCTTCTGCACGAACCCATTGTGGTTCTATTTGAAAAGTTCCGTGATACACGCGGCTTAGGTATGCAAATGAGCTAATTAAATAATGCGTAATTGCTGAATCGCTAACATGGTACAAGGTCGTGGGGGCAGGGGTGGGGTGTTGGGTGTGGGCAAGGGTGGGGGTGTTTTATGGCGAGGGTGGGGTGCGTCAGGGCGGTGGTGGGTGGGGTGGCTGTCGGGAGGGGTCGGGTTCCGGGTGGTGTGCGTTGGTGAGGTGCGCTGTTGGGTAGGGGAGCAATTTCGGGAAAGGGGGTGGGGGCGTCGGCGAGGGGAGGGGTACTCATATGTGACCTTGTGGTGACCTCAGGGACCTTGTGTGACCTTGGTGGCGTCTTTTGTGACCACCGCCATGTGACCTGGTGACCTTGTGACCTCACTTGACCTTGGTGACCTCAACGTTACCTTGGTGACCTTGCGGGTGACCCTTTGTGACTTGTGAACTCTTGGTGACTTTGTGCCCCTGGTGACTTCATTTGCCCTTTGTGACCCCATGTGACCTTTGGGACCCCCATGTGAACCTTTCTTAACCGCCCCCATGAGACCTTGGTGACCTCATGTGACCTTGATGACCTCATGCTGACCATTGATGACCTCATGCGACCTTTAATGACCTCATTGACCTTTGGCCCCTTCACAAAGTGCGCCGGGTAGTGGTCCGGGGGGATGCGAAGGGGAATAGGGTGGAGTGTCAGGGATGGGGAGGGTGCGTGGAGGCAGGTGGTCTAGGCAGGGTGGGATGGGCCTGGGTGGGGATGACCTCATGTGACCTTGGTAACCTCATAGTGACCTTTGTGACCCCCATGTGTCCTTTGTAACACTTCTCTCCAGTGCTTCTCTTTCTAATCATCATTGCCAACTTCATCATAAAGCAAGTGATCCGGCAACCGGCGACACTTGTGGTGCGAGAACCGCTTGTTTTATATATTAAGAACCCTGCTTTTTAACAAAAGATTTGTCTAAATTTTGTTAAAAGTTGTCCAATTGTTCTATTTTTTTCTAAAATCCCCCATTATTTGCAGGTCTGTAACTGTGATGGAAAACACTACATTTATCTTGTTCTCACTGATTGGTCCCCTCCATTTGATGGTTCCTCACCATTGACCCTCACCATCACTTGTCCTTCCCAAGATTTACCTTCAGACTCTTACTCTCAAGCCCGCCTTCCATTTCCAGAACTTTTCTCTTCGTCCGCCATTGTCTCATCCATCAAAAACCAAATCATCAGCCATACAACATCTCGCTCAGTCAACCTTCTTTGCACTCTCTGTACCCACAATCAATGACCAAGCTGAAAAAAGTGGCGGGAACTGAACCGGGAAAACGCTGGTTCCCCCGTGCAATTTTTCATCATCACTCTGCCGGGAAATTTTTGAAAAGTGGGAAAATGGTGCACCAAATGGCATCAATTGGAGTTCTAATTTTCAAAATCTTCAACTCTCTGAGTGGTTCGCACATTTCCCTCCCCCCCCCCCATTGCTAGCATGGTGGAATGTCTGCTCTGCGGCCATTACTCAGGCAATTTACTCCCGGAAAATATCTCCTAAAATTTTGGTTCCCGGGAAATTCTCCATTTTTTCCAGCCCTGATCAATCACAATTGCCAATATCAATGGAACTTACAGAACCTTGATGCACACCCACCTTTACGTCAAACTCCTCAGACCACACTCTAACTCTTGTCTTGTCCTTTATACAAACTCAACACCACTCTATTTTCTCTGCTATACACTCTCGTCCTCATCACCACTTCATCACTTTCCTCGGTATCAAATGCCTTCTCCAAATCACAAAACATATTACAGTTTTCTTTCCTTGAGCTTGATTATTCCTCTGCAATCACCTGAAAATAAGTTTGTAAATCCACATCTTGGGGCCACCTTTATGGAAGGCATATCATTCTATGTGTAATTGTTGAATTAAATAATAAAATTCTGTCGAGAAACCAACCTGAGGGCAAGGTGTTACTCAAAACTCAGTCAACATAACCCAGTTTTCCAACCACTGAATATCTCAAATAGTGCATCTTCATCAATTTCTTAAATATTAATTCGTGCCATTTAAATTAATCTATTTATTACAGGGTGATTTACCATGAGCTTGTAATGACTACGAAAGAGTACATGCGAGAAGTGACGACCATCGATCCGCAATGGTCGTCGAGTTTGCCGCCTCCTTCTTCCGCTAGCTTTGATCCCGACGAAACTCAGTCGCCACAAGAAGCAGCAGAGATGGGAGCCATTGTACAACAAGTACGAAGAGCCCAACTCCTGGCGTATATCACGCCAGAGGCTTAGAAGAAACTAGTTGGGATAATCTTTGTACAACAAGTACGAAGAGCCCAACTCCTGGCGTATATCACGCCAGAGGCTTAGAAGAAACTAGTTGGGATAATCGTACAACAAGTACGAAGAGCCCAACTCCTGGCGTATATCACGCCAGAGGCTTAGAAGAGTTGGGATAAAACTTTTGTACAACAAGTACGAAGAGCCCAACTCCTGGCGAATATCACGCCAGAGGCTTAGAAGAAACTAGTTGGGATAACTTGGATTAAAACGAAATGGACTACACAGGGACTACAGCTAATGTGTAACAATCATGATTACTTGATTCTGGTATCATCCTTGAGCATCCGTACCAAGAGGTGGAATATTTGGGGTACGATGACCAGGCAAATAAGAGCACTCCCTAACAACAAAAAGGCCTCAAACAAATAGTTGAGTGTAGAATGCACTCGGGCAGCATAAAATTGGGATTTATTACATCTGTGTCATAAAAAAGGCCATTTTAATCAAAATACTTTATGAGCAGTTTAGTCCAGACCACTTTGATGTTGTGCATATCTGATATTTCATGTATAATTTGACATAAAGAATGTATTGTGAACCCTGCACTTTACAGTAGTGAATCTTAGGGAACAATCATCTTGTTACTTAATGAGAAAAAAATGTACTGTATAAAAGGTTTTCTTAAATAGTTTGATAGATTAATTTCATCTGGGTACGTTATTAGGGTAACCTCTTACCTTGAAAAAAGAACTGTAACCCTAACTGGTACAGCCTTTTGGTTTCTAGCCTATCTCCAGAGAGGAAGGGGGAGGGGTAAAGGGAATGAAGCTAAGAATATTGCCCTCTGTGGCGGATTCAAACCCGGCCAGTCTGTGCCCAAACTTAGTGTTGGTACGATCCGTATCGCATCTTTTTGGACTTAGTGCATTTTTTCCTAACCTCAGCTCATTGAGTCCTAGTGAGTTTGGTATTATAAATTCCTCAAAAGATTCAAATATTTGAAATTTTCTGGAATAGCTTAAAAGTGAAGGATAACTCTCCAGAATAATTATTTTGTGTGCCACTGAGAAATTGACAGAAAAGGAAGAAAACAATAGTGTTCAAAGATGTGAATCTCCATTCTGATACCTGTGTAATTAGTGTTGCTTCCAGTGCTAAACTTTATGGTATGTTAGCATAGCTACCCTTTTACAAACATGTAAAGTTGGAATGCAGTTACCTTGTACTGATACAACTAAGAAGTTGAAATTTATTGAATCAATATTTAAATCCCAATCCACTCATGCGAACAAGAATAATTTTGAAAAAAAATATCACTTGTCCTTCAAGTGTACAATTGCTGAAATCCTTACACCCCAGTTAAACTTGGTTACAAAGTTACAAACTATTGCATTGTCAATTTAGTTTGCGTCGTTTTTATGTAGTTCAAAACCACTCACTGTTCACGGAAGTGCCTTTATGCGCTGTGTAAATCGACGCTCTGGTTTTCAACGTTATGAACTATAGTACTTGCAAAGCTCTGGTGCAAACTGCAACGCAACAACATATGAAATACTCTCTTTGCTTTGGGATTTAGCTAAAATATATTACGAGGAAAGATTTCTGTGAAACTGGGAACATTTTAGCGTTATAGTGAGAATAATTGTTCCTCTGTACACAGATATTAATCAGTTTTATAAGATTCTGTCGTTGAAAGGGAGGTGCACAATGAGCTGCAATATTAAGCTGATTTTATATACTAGAATATCCTGGGAAGATAAACACAACTTCTTATATCACAGAGTATATAACTGATCTGAATTTGACTTGGTGAGAGTCACTGCTCCAGTTTGACTCCGAGAGTCCATGCTCAGACTTTGGCCCAATTTAATCCAGGCAAAGCTCACGGGATTGGGTGATGTTTAATATTTAGCATCATAAGTACCGGTAACAGTATACCGCAAATCAACTAGACAACAGCATGCAGGTTGCATAATCGTTTGACAGCACTAGTAAAAAAGAAAACGGTCCATTTAACTGTTTTTATAACATTCTAAAAACATTATGCAAATGTTTTAATTGTTTTGTATCATGTTAGGTGTCTGTTGCTAAAGTTCTTAAGATTGCATATCACTTCAACATTTTTGAAAAGTTTTGGGGGATATGTTAATTCTCTAGTCAATCAATTATGATACTCACTATTTATTGCCTCTCAAATATTTGTGGAGAATTTTCTGGTTCCAAATAAATAAAAAACCATAGCCAGTGGAATATTACACACGTAATAAAGTAACGCTTATTCCATGAATTCCATAGCATTGGCTATGCAATTTGAAAATGTGCTACCCATGTGAATGACCCTTTTGGTAGCTTACACAAATGGGGTGTATAATGTATTTCAAATGAAGGGGCATTAAACCATGGCTCGAAAGTGAGGAATTTGGGAATCACATCCTTGGAAATTTCTGATATTTAAGAAATACATTAAAGGAAAATTTTGAAACGTGGTGGGGAATATTTACAGTCTTGGAGGGAAAATTGGATTATATTCCCTGGCAAATTTGGCATTTTTGGCCCTGATTTAAGAAACCTGGCACATCGACAAATATGAAATTTCTTCAATTTGCTTTCAACCATGCTAGTTTGGCTATAACATACTCAAAAACAGATAGGGATGTTACTAAGAGGTTAAAGACATCCAGGTTAGATTTGTAGGCTGACATTTAAGTTTTCCAGAACTTAATCAACCAATGTGTATATACAATGAATATCATAGACTCGTACTCATTGGATATTAAAACCACAAAGGTCACGGACAGGTTTCCAAAACAGGGTGCATGATGCCGTGGAAAACATGCACACGGCGTGGTGTCTTGTGTTAAACGCCATTTCATCGTCTTGAGGAATTAATGGTCGCTGGGACATTAATTATAAAATAGCTCTGTTTACCATAAGGATGCCGATTGGTTTAGTCATTTCAGGTAAGGGCTAATGTATAGAAGCTTTACAACTATGTAAAAATATCAATTTTGAAAATCTTGAGGGCGCACTATTTTCAAATGTGCCAGTGTCAATTAAGTAGTATCCAGTACATGGAGTTCATACCCGTATTGTCAATCGTAGGTGGTTTTGAAAAGAGTAGGGTGAAAGCCGGACTGTCTCAAGCCATCCGGGTCATTGAGGGCACATGGCGATTGCTTGATAGTGATGAATGTACTCTTGAGATTTATCAAAAAAAAAAAAGTGCTTGGTGTCAAGTGATTTTCATGACACTTTCTCAAAATATGCCACCAAGCACACCATGACCCCAATGAATAAGGGAAAACCAGAAGTCGCAACACTCATACAACATACATGTTTCCCAGAATACAGTTCAAGGGATTATCACTGTGATATGTTGACCACAAAGGCACACACCGATACCCAATTAATTATTGAAATTTTGACCTTAATTGAAGCCATGGAGTATTTTCGACTCTTGTTGGGGGCACTCCAATCTTGGAAGCCATGCATATGTAAGGCTGTTAAGACCCCCCTTTTCAGCATCGTTGTCACCCAAAGACCCCTATTTTGTGAAAATTTTGTATTTTTTTTATCTATTTCTTTGTTATTTTGGAAAGGAAAATTTTTGAAAAAAAAGAAAATACAAACTTTACACCCCCAAACATTCATTTTTTTGTAAAATTGCGGCAAACATCTCACCCAAGACCCCCGTTTTTTAGAAATTTTGCCCAACATTACATGGTCACTCTGAAAGCCCCTTATTTGGGGCAATTTGCAGTCTCTCTCACCCAAAGACCCCTATTTTTTTCAGTCCTCTGTCACCGTATGCCCCAGGGTTTGGAAGCACGAGCCTTACACCATATCTCCCCCCCCCCCAGGGGACTCCTGTAGCACTTTTTTTTGTTGGGTGTATTATCTGCGGACATATTTATAATGGCAGCAAATCCCTTCCAAGTGTTTGTGGCAGTCAAAAATATGTGCTTTATATGCTGTGTGTGCCATAGCTTTATGTATTTCCCCAACGGCCGGTGTGGTTGACAGAAGCGGGAGACGTATTTTGAGTAAGGGGTGGTTGTAGGGATTATGAAACCAAGGTGTGGCAAAATGGAATGTGGACAAGAAAATCTTTAAGAAGGAAAGTTCTCACCTTTAAGTGTCTTAACTGTATTGTGTTTCAATTTCAGCTGTAAAAACTAATATAGGAAAGAAGCAGATTAGAAGGCCTACATAGTAGACTTAGTCCTGGACTAAGATTTAAGCCAGGACTAAGTTCTTTGTGAACACATGTACGAGTCTAACTCTGTACTTTCACTCAGGGCCAGTATACAATTTTGTAAGTGGTGATACAATTGAAAAGGGTATTTATGTAGTTCAAACATACGGTGTTGGAAAGTATTCCCTATTATTGTCAAGTATCATATAAAAACACATCCGAAAAAGTAACTCCCACCCTGAGTATTTTTTTACATTGTGGTGAATGGCTGAGCAATGTTGAAGTTATGCCCACTTGACCGAACCCACACAGCATTTAAACAGTTGCATGTAAACCCTTATAGCGAATGGGAATCAGTCATGCAGAGAAGAGGATTTCAGAGAAGAAGAACATTGCACTAATTTCCATTCGTAAACGCAAAGGATAAAACAACTAAGAAAAAAGGCGAAACAGATCAAGTGGGCATAACTTCAACATTGACGCTGCGGGCCATTCACCACAATGTAAAAAAAGAATAAACGCTGCTTCCACTATATCCCAAAATGTGTAATGGATGTTATGGTTTGCAACTGGGGGTGAGGAGTTACTTTTTGGGATTGTAAAGGAGCACTCACCTTTGTTCAAGGATTCAATTACCATCAACCCCACATTATTATGCAAATTAATAGCAGTGTTACACACACACCCGCGCCCATGTTCACGGCAGTGCCTTTATGCGCTGTGTAAATCGACGCCGTGGTTGTTCACGTTTGGAACTATGAGGATCGCAAGAGCTCTGAGTGGCAAACTGCAAGCCACAACCATAATAAAACTATCATTTGCTTGGATTTGCAAAATATATTACGAGGAAAGATTCTGTGAACTGGGACATTTTAAGCGTTATAGTGAGAATTAATTTGTTCCTTCTGTACACAATATTAATACACAGTTTCCATAAAGATTTTCTTCTGTCGTTGAAAGGGAATGTGCACATGAGCTGCAATATACGCTGATTTTATCATACTAGAATTCCTGGGAAGATAAACACAACTTCTTATATCACAGAGTAATTAACTGAATCTCTGGAATTTGACTTGTGAGAGGCAAATGACGCCAGTTGACCGAGAGTCAATGCTCTCCAGAGTTGGTCCCCCAATTAATCCAGCAAAGCATGCACGTGATTGGTTGATTGTTTATATTTTTAGCATCTAAGTACCGTACTAGGTCCCAAATCAACTAACACATGCATGGGTGCATAAAAGCTTTGACACACTAGTAAAAAGAAACGGGTCATTTAGACTGTTTTTATAACTTTTACAAAAAAACATTAATGCAAAATGTTTAAAAATTGTTTGTACTGTTTAGGTGTCTGTGCTATAAAGAAATTAAGACAAACCATTGGCATATCACTTCACACACTTTTTAGAAAAAAGTTTTGGGGGATATGTTATTCTAGTCAAGCAATTAATGATACTCACTATTTACTTGCATCTAAAATTACTTTGTGGAGAATTCTGGTCCACATAATAAAAACCCATAGCCCAGTGGGAACTTTCACTTCACTAAGTTAACTGGTGACCCGTTCGACAACCTCATCCCCCACTACCACAATCAAATACACATTTTGAATCAGAAGTTAGTTAGATTTTTCTTATATCCTGCAAAATTTAAGATCCAGGAAATTGTTTCCTTTAATGTTTAAGAAAACCATCCCCAAATGGTGCGTGCAAGCACACTTGCTCTCACACACTGTCCTATAGAGCCAATATCGGTGCACATTTTGGCTTCTACTTTCCAAACAGCTGATGGATTTACTTAAAATTGTGACTCTGATATTTTTGTGATGGCTTATACAAACAAAATGCTTCCATCAGGGGAGAAAACACCCCTATGGTGATTCCACGCCAAAGTGGACACGGAGAAAGTAACATTTTTGCAAATAATTTTCAAAATTACCGGTCCCTCATACCATATTTTTGGTATCAAATACAGAGGCCAAAAAGCTCTCGGATTTGAGTGTGCTTACAGTAATATTTACATATAATTTTTCGTCAAATAACATGATTTTGAGGAAAAATAGTATCACAATTTTCGATGGGAAAAAGTACACAACTGGCATTCATTTTCACTTCTGAATAAGTTATGATGTAAATTGTGATGTCAAATTAATAGACCACAGTTCAAACTTTTACATAAAGGCAGTGGCGTAACAAGGCCTGCCCCCTCTGAGGGGGCACATTTCCAGTCTTTGGGATTTTCCCCTCTCAGGGGGGGTCAAAAGGCCAATTTTTCCCGTTCAGAGGGCTAAAAACGGCTTGATTTAGCATGAATTTTTGCAATTTTTTTGCCCGGCCAAAGTCGTCAGGGGTCGGGGGGGCAACCTGCCCCACTTCCCCCCGCCTTTTACGCCACTGTAAGGTATTTTTTATTCAGTGTGAATGTCCTGCTTTGAGAATTCTGATGACATTCACATTGTGGACAGGTGTATGCAACTAACCCGAATGCGACTACACCTCCATATTCCCTGCTATCTATCATGTAGACGTTGTTCATGTCTTAATACCCCCTAAGCTTAAAATCTTTACAGTAGTTACACATACATGAAACTCAACTAATTGGAAGTCCGTCTTTCTGAGGGTAACAGTTGAATTGAATGATGTAGATTTTTGGCATGTCCTTTTTGCGTAATGCGGACTAACCCAAGATTCAATGTCATGCTGGAAGCAAAGGAACTTCAGTTGATGACTACATTAGATTGAAGCCAACCAAGTGTAGAGTTTGTCCTACACAAAATCAACGAGCAAGGTCACTTATATGAACACAGTGCTCAGACCAAAAGAAGATGCTGAAAATTGTAATGATATTACTAAGATTTAATATTGAAAAAACAAAAAAACACGCGTTTTTTTTTTAATGTTAATAAATTAAGTGTATGCGCGAGTAAGAGTGGGTTGCTGTGTGGGGATTACTGTATTTTGCAAATAATGCAAAACATTTGTATTTTAAATTATACACAAAAAAACCCCCTTAATTTTCAATCAAATTGTTAGGACTTCCAAGCAATGTACAAGAGGCACACTTATAGCTACTTAAGAGAAATCATGAACTATGTCTTGTGATTGTATGTAAAAAATATAATCAAGAAAAATAATGCAAGGAGAGAAATATGTGATGCGATCTGTGGGAAAACCCGCAACATGGTGAGAAAATTTATATTTTGAGTTTATATCACTGCAGAGTTGACTAGTTAAATTTCCATAATGTTTCTCTCTTCTTGGTTTACACACATCAAAAGTTATGCCTCATAGTGGAGGGCCAATATCAAAACTAAGCAAGTTAATTGCCAGAATCACTACAAAACTTAAGCCCCCACCCTTGATTTTTGGTAGTTTTTATGATTAATACACACTAATTCAGAGGTGTGCTAATTAAATTGTTGCGGTACTCGAAAATCCAAGATGCGGCCCAAAATGGGCCGCCGTTTTTGGCAACGACGTATTTTGAGGGTAATGTCCTTCGTGGTCTCCATCACTTGTTCTTGGTGTCATATTGAGATAATTTAATTATCACCTGTGTACCAACCTTGTTGGTTCATTGTTATCTTCCACCGTTTTGGGTCAAAAAGCATATTTTTGCCATTTTTTTCAAAAAAAATGATGCGTACTGAAATACATTTCAACCAAATATCCAACATTGTTCTTCATAAAAAAAATTGCGATCAAGATTCTCAGGAATTGCCCTAATTTTATATGCAGTCGTGTGAAAAGCAACGGATCATAGTAGTTTCCCCTACACGCTATTCCCCTTCCCGCCTTTTGTCCCAACTCTCCCTCTTACCCTTTCCTTCCATGCTTTATCATTCTCCTCATCTCCTATCCCGTACCGCGTTTTCTCATCTACGCCAACATGCGCCCAACTCTACAACCGTTTCCCCTAATCCTATTAACCCCTTTAATCTCATTCTTCTCCCCTTCACCCCGTTTTCTCTTCTTATTCTTTTTTCTGTTCTTTCTTTCCTCTCCCCCTTCTCTACCGCGATATGTTGTCCCCCCACCTCACTATCCTAACTCTAGCCTTCCGCGCCTTCAATGCCCTTTCGGCGTACTACTTGCCTACTTTTAATTAAAAGTTATTGGGTCTAAGAATGAATGGGGTATTAATCACAAAAAACGCCGTATTTGCACCTTTCTCTAAACACATGAACAATGTGTGTCAATACCATATTAAAATCTAGACAGTTTTTGATTACCTAACTATAATAAAAGTTTGTTTTCAGTTGCTGCAAGGGCCTTGCTAATTCATTTTTTTCGGTTACCTCTAAATCCCAAGATGGCGGCCAAATGACCGCTGCTTTGACAAAACACAATGTTTTAAAGGATAACGGGTGAAGAAAGCCTCCAATCAGCATGTGATTGGTGTCATTTTAAGAAAATCAAACTTTCTACAGGATTATACCATTGCTTGATGGGTTTTAAGGTGGATACATTAGAATTATGCAGAAAAATGGAGTTTTTGATGCTTTTTACAAAAAGAGCTCAAGAAAAAGAGACATTTTTCTACATCAATTAAAATTTCTATCATGAGAATTATTACTTGTAGCACTTTGTCCTATAAAAAATATGCACACGTGAAAAGGCCGTCTACAACAATTCTGTAAAAAAGTTAAGCCCGCCAAAGATAAAGTGTTCCCAATCACAAAAAACCAGTTTTTAGCACATCATATAAAAGTACGTCTTAAGGGCCCATACCCATTTTCATGGTCGCAGCTTGCTGGGCAAGGCTGGGGAAGCTGGGCTAACAATTTAAGCAGCTTTTCCCAGCTTTCTCCATTTTTCATGCTAATATGACAGTTCTGTGTTCAGAGTAGAAGAATTTGAGTGGATAAACATAAAATAATGACATTTTAGTGTCCATTGATAGTAACATTAGCATTATTATTGTAGGGTAATACGGATCTTTGATTGAATATACCAAGGCTGCCAAAAGCTGGGCTGGGGAAGGCTGGTGAGTGAGTGCGATTCCCCAGCCTAGCTGCGACCTGTAAATAGGTATGGGCCCTAATGATCAAGTACCTGTACTCATTACTAAATTTAAGGTTTTGTACTGACCAAGAATACATAAGATGGCATCCAAAATGGCACCCAGGAACCCCCAAATGGGCTGTGTTTTCACTTTAAATTTGACTATTGTAATAGATCTAAATAGAAACTCTACTTAACAACTGTTGTAGCATGCTTAACTGATACAAGTTGTCATTTTCAAATATGCAATTCGCCAAAAAGGGTGATAAAACTATAGTTGAAGTGGCTACAATATTGCTCATACCTATGAAATACATACATGATTAAAACAGATAATTTTGTCTCTGTTATCTCAGTCTGTCTTTTCTTCCCAAGTATATGTGAAGAATACCTATAAGTAATACTTAGTAGATATCATCTGGGTAATGACTTTATTTGTGACTGTTCTTGACAGATTTTTAATGATCTGACTCGTTCTCAGGAAATAGCTGCATTGATAGGGGATTCGTGCACTCCTTTGACAAGTGCAAAAAATCTTGTACATTGCAGGCATTTTGTACCAACAATTGGTTGGAAGTGCACTCGGCATGTTATCTCCAAAAACAAAACGTCATCCCAAAAAAACAGATGGTGCTGGTAGTATGTCCATCCAAATCAATTTGAATTTCACTTTGAGCTGTTACAATTCCTATCCATGCCCCAAGTGGAGATGGAAGGTCTTCAAGAATGTGGGATCATCTTTAGTAGCCACAATATCCTCAACTTTCCCTCTGCTCTCGAAAACAGACAATTGTCACTGCCTGTCAGATGAGCTCTAGAGCACATCACACGCTGATCTCAAAGTTTTTGTTCTAATGGCTGTGACATTGATGTAAAGCCGTGTTATAGATGCAGTTTGAGTCAGAAATAGACCTTTACTTGAAGTCCATCCCGTCCGCAGAGCTGATGCCAATGCCATGACGTCGGTGTCCGGAGAAAATATTCCTACAACCTCTAGGGGTGGGGTACGTGAAGTGAAGCAAAGTGGGCATGCAGGATTAGTCTTTGATCAGGGTCCTCCAACTTATACGTTTCTTGGCATTTCATCATCCCCTGTTATGCTTTTAATCAGAGCATGTGGTTTCTCGATGTTGCAAAAAGATCACATCTATCTATAGTCCTAACATACTTGCGATCTTTCCACTCTCAATTAAAAAAGTAAATTTGCAACAGACTCCTTGAACTTCTGTCTCTTAGAAGATTTCTTAAGCTGCTTGTCAACTGTTGTTTGGGCTAGCAAATTGTCGTGGGAAGCTCCTCGATTGATTCATTCTGACTCGATCAGCATTTTTGCTGATTGATATTGTAGGGTTCACACAAGCATTTTGTTGTTAATGCCTTGAGGCCTTGTTTCATTATGATTTTAATTATTGCTCTGGTAAGCAGGCCGCGGAGATTTGGCAAATGAACATGTTGCCTTCCTATGAGACAGGAAAGGACAACATGTCGTTCACCCAATTGACACACAGAGTATGCATTTCGCGATGAAACTGACCAACATGAAGAATTAGCAAATAATGCTGAAACCAGGCTCCTCCTGGGGCAGCAGAATAGCAGACCATGCAGGGTCAGACTAGCTTTTACGATAAATGACAAAACTTGCCTACGCACATTCGCTTCAATGACCAAGCCGAAGAAGTGCTCAATTAAGAGCGGTGTGCATACTGGCCAATCTTTTTCAAATACTGCAGTCATTCGCAATTGGACCTATGTTTTAAATCGATAAAGTTTTGGTATTCCACTCGGACCAGCCCCTATTTAAATAGAAATAGATGGGGTCCTGCAAACATCAAGGCGACTTCAATCTGAACTAGCTATTTCACATAGGGGACAAGCTTATGTAATATGTGTATGCAAAACATGATTGACTTGAAAAATGAGGGCGCCATCCTAGGAAATCTCGGAGTCAGCTTTTAGTGGAATATGGAAAGAACTCAAAGTATGGCTAGGGGAATTATTTAGATGGACGTGTGACGTGTGTTATTTGCAACATGGATCCACATGCTATGGATTACACCAAGAAAATTCCAGAGTTAATCTTTATTTGGAGGAAATTGCATGATCGAAGACTAATCCTGATTGCACCACTATGCTTCACTTCTGGTACACTAGCCGGATGTTGTCGGTTTAATACCATCCCAGATGCAAAAATGTTTTCGTAGATAATTTGTAATCTATTCAAGCTATAGTGTAATGCATAAATTAACTACAGAAAAATATCGCGTCCCGGATACCGATGCCATGGTATTGGCATAAGCTGCTTGTGGACTGGTATGGATTTCAGCAAATGTCATTTCTGACAGAAAACTGCATCTAGAACCTGTTACATCAATGTCCGCAATTTGGAACAAAACTTGTCGGAATAAATCAGATGTAATGAGTTATAATAGGAGCCATTCTCTTACAGGCTGTATGTTTTGCTTCAGGGCAAAAGCCTGTATTGTATTGTGGCTACTAGGGAATGATAAAAACATTCTTGAGCCTGTGTATGCCTTTATTGCAGGGTCAAGAAGTTACGTCCGCCATATACTTACCGGGTCAATGATCTCGGTCCACCATGTTAGTTCCGGAAGATTTGATCCAGCCCATAGAATTATATAAGAATATGTAACTCTTGATCCACCAAACTCTTTCTTGCAGAGTGGACTTATCGTAAAAAAGGTATGAGGGGGGGCCCAACTACCAAGCGTACATCATAATAGGCACTGTATCACTCGAGACAAGACCTCCATCTCCACAGGAACCATGGATGGATTGTAACAGCTCAATGGTGAAATTCAAATTGATTGGTGGATGTACTGCCATACCATAGTTGTTTGGACACCGGGGGCACTCAAATATGAAATTGGATGATGGGGGTAGGCTTGCGCTTCCAAACCCAGGGGGCATTCGGGGACAGGGACTGAAAAAATAAGGGTGTTTGGGCGACAAGACTTAGGACAAATTGCTTAAAAATAGGGGGTGGTTTCTGGGGAGTGACGATTTTGCAAAATTTTCAAAAAGTGGGGTCTTTGGGTGGATTTTTGCGAAAATTTTCTAAAAAAAATAATCTTTGGGTAAAAATTTTCAAAAATTCGCCCCAGAAATAGGGGTTGGGTGTTACAGTAGTATAATTTAAAAATATAATGGGGTTTTGGGGTAAAATTTTCAAAAGTTTCGTGGGGTGACACCGATGCTGAAAACGGGAGTCTTAACCGCTTACATACGGGTCATTCCAAGATGGGAGTTCCCCCCCCACCCCCCGGGGGGTTTGGATGACATGTGCGGCTGCAATGCGATTGACCCCCAACTACTGTGGGTGGGACAGGGATGCAATACTCCAAAAGGAGTGCAAGAACCAGCCTATTAATGCAGATATTTATACTGTAGTATTCTTTGCAGATCGTTGGAAGAACACTACAGAGCTGAGGCAAACGACAAAATGAATGTTCATCGGTTGTATATTGAATAAGTATGGGCAAAATGCAACTTCAAAATATAGTTTTATCTGGTTTTTCACTTTCTGGCACATTACATCATTTGAAATGGACATTGCAGCGGTTGAACACTGTGCTACACGCAGTTGCTAATGTAGAGGTTCTATTAAAGGAGCTATGTAAATACTGAAGTTGAAAACATCAAGTAGAAAATTTGGTTTGCTGTAAAAATGACATAACCACATGATGATAGAGGTGTTCCTTTTTTTTTTTTTTTTATGTAAATATTATCTACTTAAAATGTAATTGTGTCAAACCAGTGGCCATTTTGGAGTTAGAGGTTACCGCAAAAAAAATAATCAGTAAGCCATTGCAGCAATGAAATCAAGCATTTATTATAGTTAGGTGATCAAAACCTGTCATATAGCATTTTATATGGTATTGACACACATTGTCCTGTGTTTGGAGAAAAAGTGCAAAAATGGCGTTTTTTGAGATTAAGACCCCGTTCATTCTTAGGACACTATAACTTTCAATTAAAAACTTGCTTGATCCTGTGCTTTCACACCAAAAAATGCATATTATATGAGGGCAAACTCCTGAGAAGTCTTGAGCCAATTTGAAGCACAATTTTGATATAGGGGGGAGAACGTATTTCATACGCACATTTTTTTGAAAAAATGGCATAAATATGCCTTTTTGGACCCAAAAACGGTGTGAGATAACAATGAACCCCCACAAAAGGTGGTATCATCATGTAGATAATTAAAAATTATCTTCAATTATGACACCCAAGAACAGGTGATTGGAGACTCACATAGGACATTACCCTCAAAATACTGTCGTTAGCCAAAAAGGCAGCCATTTTGGCCCACTTGGATTTCGAGGGACCGCAAACAAAATTTAATTAGCACACCTCTGAATTAGTGTGTATTATCATAAAAATACAAAAAAATCAGGTGCTGCTTCTTTTGTAGTGATCGGGCAGGTAACTCAAAAACTAGCAGATATTTGGATTGGGCCCTTCGCTTATCAACAATCTGACAAAAATAAAGTACAGTATAACAGATTTAAGCTTTTTCTTTATTTTTTCAAATGCCTGGCCGACATGTGGCGGGTTTTCCAGATCACATCACATATTGGGATGGCTCAATGTGTTATTGAGTGTATGGTTACTGAGAGGTTTTATCATGTGTCATCAAGGTATGCCGTAATAGGAGGAGCTCATTAAAGCTGCCCCAAACGATTACAACATCAGATTTTTCTGTTGTGTAGGAAGGTCAATTCCAAAATAAATTTAATTCCAAAAATTTCCGAGGAATCGACATGCCATTTTAAAGTGAGCGTAATGTCACAGAGTACTCATGGGAGTTTTAGTCTCACATCAAAACCGTGGAAGTATCAGTGCGAAACTTTGAAGATGGGGTTTGGGGGTGAAAAGCCATTCTATCAAGGTGAAACTTTATTTATTAAATTGGGTCATCCCCTGAGGAGTAAGCATTTCCACAAAATAACTTTGGCAAAAAAAAACAAACAAAAAAAGAACCTAGGCATCAACTTTAATTGCCTGCTATCTGATGCGTGTAGCTGGCTTTGTTTGTTGGTATTCCAATTATTTAATTAATAACCAAATGAAACAAAATTGACATAAATTGTTGTAATGTGAGCACCCAACTGTAATAAGTAAACGATTATGCCATGAATTCCTAGCATTGGGCTATGCAATTGAAACATGTGCTACCCATGTGAATCTTTATGGTAGCTGACAAATGGGGTATACGGTATTTCAAATGAGGGGCATTAAAGCCTGCTTGGAAAAAGTGAGGAATTTTGGGAATCAACATTCCTGGAAATTTCTGATAATTTAAAGAAATACCTTCAAGGAAATTTTGAATCTTGGGGGAATATTTACAAGCTCTTGAAGGGG
>JAMKCH010012325.1:0-47470 GCA_023653785.1 Ophioderma brevispina
GAGATTTTATTATAAGAGCCTTAATATGCTATTTGCCTATAAGAGTTTCACAAATGGCCGCTGACCACTGTGGCCAAACGATACCATAAACCATTTAGCATCATTTCTAGGGAGGCAGCAGATCAGGATCAGCGCTTTCCCTGATCAGCAACATAACCCCATCGAGAGATACATCGAGAAACCATCGCAGCGCCAGGACCAGCTACCCAAATATCGCATGGGTAAATCGGGACAACCACGCGGTTTTAATTTCTTGTCAGGGAAATTACAAGATAGCCGAACCTCACAGGGCTCGAACGCGATGCCGATACGAATGGATAAGCACAATACATGGAGTCGAGCGCTCTAACGATGAGCTATCTTGTCCGCTTATCCCAATAACGCTTTTCTCAATTTTCATGTTCGATTCTAACTTAAGTATTCTATATATACTAACAATTTTGGTATAAACGAAAAAATAAAAATCAAACTTTTTTGACATTTTTCTTATATTAGAAAAGTAAGCTCTATTTAAAAACTGAAAAAAACCGTCCCTAGACAATTTTGTCGTTTCTTCAAACTAAATAAGAACCATGAAATTCAAATGTTTTTGTAGTTCCGGTCTGAAAATTTTGGGGCAAAATCGGTTTTTTTAGTATTTTCATTCAAAATACAGAAGTTTTACATTAATCTGGTGCCACCTACGGGGTCATTTGCATAGATTTATTTTCTAGAAATGCATACTTTTACATACAATTAATCAAAGATTTGCAAAGTGACAACCTAAAATAGATACTCCGAAAACTCAGGGTTGGACACTGTCCTTGAAGTGTGTAAGGGGGCCGCATGGACCCAACTTGTTTTTCGCGCGCCAGTGTTTTACTGCTAACTTATTTTTACCAAAATTTAGGATGCCTTAATATCGGTTGCGCATATTGTGGAAAAAAAATCAAATCGGCAGTTGGCGTTTTATGCTAATAGCATAAATAACGCAATATGTTGGCGCTATTCAAATTGTTTTGCCCCCTAAATCGTACTGTAGTACCCCATTATGCACCATCGGGAGTGCAAAAGAAGACCTATTGCACTTAAGTGTTTTAAACCTATACAATGCTGTACAAAAAACAAGAATAGTCGTTTACGTATTTGTGCAGGGCAAACAACATATAAAAACGAATCCGTATATATGGAGAATAAAATATCCTAGCAAAGATGTGATTGAAACATTAACATGTCACAGTGTATTTTTTGCAGCAACTCACACACGCTCCACAGTAGTGTTATCCGCTTATTATGCAGGCTCACACACAGAGATATGTGATAAATGTGATAGAAATCGACTTTTTCTGTTAATAGCGTCACTTGTATTCCCGTTCACACCGTGTCGACTCGATGCATTAAATAAATTAAATTTCACAAAGACGTTGAATAGCAGACTGCTATCCTTTCGAATTACATGAACGAGGGATATGTTGTGAACATGTTTCTAAGTGGTATGTCTGAATTATTAATTGGGATATTGAGTTTGAAAGACACGTATAGAATCGCTAAAATCAAAATCCTTAGCAATGGGCTTTTCTACTGATGGAGGCTTGGAGAGGAATGTTGAATATATCAATAAATGGGGTCTGTTTGACATTTAGAGCGGGTTGTCTTGTGTTGAGAGATGGAAATTTTATATTTAACGTCGCTTCCTTTCAGCGCTTTTGTTATGCTCACACAATGAGAATAACCAGAAAATATCACTTGAAACGTGCCGTATTTGGTAATTCTGATCGATTTTTTTCTAGAAGGTGATAGTGTATCAGCCAACTTGAAATACAGCTTTTAGAACTGCCTCTGAAAATTGTGCATAATCATGTTAAAGGCCTTTTACCTGTTAGTAAAAATAGTAATATTGAAAATAGGTAAGATGTTAATTTCGATGCTATCTCTAGCCTCATTGCTACCAATTACTTCAAGGCATACCATAGATATCAAATATGTATATTTCGCTTTATGGTACAGAAACGCAGAGTGATACATTTCCCTCTGCAGGTGTTTACAAAACAATATATATGAGCGCGGTATTATATTGAATTACCATTCGCATTCAGTTGTGATTAAAATTGAAAGATCCATTATTTCCTTTCTCAACTCTCTATATTTCTCCCATCTCGTTCCCTTCCTGTCTCCTTTAAACCCCCTTCCCCATCTCGCCTCCTTCTTCTTCTTTTCTTCATTTTGTTTCTCACATCAGAGCTTCTAACCCATATGATAATTCGCTACTTTCACTTTCCTGGGCCTCCGCACAACGAAGCCCGTGACCTGATTGGGACTTAAGGATTGATAAGGACCTTTAATAAAGATTAATACCGCAGTATTGACTAAAGGTATCAAGTGTAGAAATTGCTATGATCACGTGATCTGCCTTTCAGTTGGAAAAGCAACCACCTGATGTCGCGATCGTTTTTGATCGGTCGTCTCCACCCGGCATCCCAAAAAAATCATAATTTACGCGCACGTCTGGTAAAATGCTACAGTTTGTTCGCTCTCCACTCTGCGGGGAGAAATTAAAAATAAAGAGAGACATTTGTTAAAAGAAAGACGCACCACGCTCTTGAGTGAGTATGAAAGCGGAACCAGCGTCGAAGAAATATGGTTTAAAACCAATCCGGGAGTATTCCTTACCCAGCGGACAATCAGAGGGGGCGGGGGGGGGGGGGTGCCGTAGCCAACATTTAGCTACATTTAGACTTCTGTCTCATTCCTGAGATAAATACTATAGACCCTATGCAGTAGGAAGCCATGATGCAGGGCCAGAGAACCACATTACAGACTACAAAACATCCACCTGTTATTGAATCCAGAGATGCTCAAGCTGTACAGGTGAACTATTATACTCTTGGTAGTTCCACGGGAGGGCAAGGTAGATTTTACTTCAAGTGTGACGTCGTATTGCCTCGCCGCACCCTTAAAGGTAGCTACCCGATTACAAATATATTGTTGTCTGTCTTCCATAGGAAGGGCCTTAGCCAACATATTCGTTTAATTGACAAATTTCATTTCAATCCACCCATACTTTTAATGTGAAGGGTTTACCTAAAAACAAACCATATTTTAACTTAACCTGTCGCATAATAATGGCAAAGAAGTCAGTAAAAATATTTGCAGATGAGATGAGAAAAATAGAAGGTTTCTAATGGTACCAAAATCTCAAATTTGATGGTGTGAAGGGGGTTCGAGGTTAAGGATCGGGTAGTTACCTCTTTTAATAAAATTACCAAAAACTAAATTTTGTTTAATTGTTACCACAGTTTTAAGTGCATTTCGTGATTCTAGGAACGTCGTTACAAAGCGTTAAAAGAACTACTATTTAAAATTTTAGATCATCCGATCTTGCATTTTGATGTGATGGACCATTTTTTTTGTTCGAACTGAACACATTTGCCCGTTAATTAGGCAAACATACAAAACGCTAATGGTAAGAGATACCAAGATCCCAACATTTTTAGGTGAGTTGGGGGACGAGGTTATTGATCAGAAAAACTGCCCTGTAAGAATTTCGATAACTGTAATTTAGATTTATATTTGGTTCATTTTTGATGGCTATTGTACGAATACTAAGAGTAGCACCGATATTAAATACACATTCCTACATGGTGCGGGACTTCAATTGCTCCTAATCACATGTTTTCAAGCACCCCTAACGAAAACATTAATTTGGAAGGCTTTTTTTTATTAAAGTTGGACATTTTTTTTAAATATAGGGACACTAAAACGATTCAGCAAATGTCACGTGTTACGCCAAATCAATCCCGAAACTAAATAGGACAATCAAAATAGACCATCAAAATGCGTTCCTATAAGTAAAATTAGTGTGTGGCACCCAGCCCTTTTTTCGCTTTCCACGTATGGTGGAAATATTTCCACCTATCCTAACCATTGGCCCTTTCAATTCCTAACAAACTTATTTTATATACTAATTCAATTGCGCATGTGAATGCCCATGAACGACTTCCATTTTTTTTAATTTATTATGCTATCCCCTAAGTTAGGGCGAAACTGGCTTTTGTTATTCACTCAGAACGCTCTTAGGGCGAAATTTCATTTTTCCCCTACCGTATCCCTTTGTATGCGGTTTATTCCGTTTTGGATAACAAAGGATATGAATTAATTTATGCAAATGAAGGATAATTCCCTAGAATAACAAATGATATGAATATTAATTCATTTAACTAAGAAAATAACTCATTATAACCTAATGAATAATTAAAATTTCCCCTATTCCACTGTTAGAGTTATTACTATGTTTATAATGATATTTATAGCGAGCATTGCAATGGGTGCAATCTTCTCCCTGTTTGGGAGTAGAAACGTGCTTAGATCATATCCATGTTTTCCCAATAAAGTGAGTCCACCTTAAGTGCAGTTATGTCAATTTTCATGTATTGGTGGAAATGGTTTTGACCGTTTCTTGATGTGTGGATGCATATAGATTGTAGGACACGTGTTGTAAGTCAGTCGTATATTAAGATCAAGCACCTTCATATGTCATATAATTTTTATGGATATTTATACAGTACCTGTTATCGATCCACACACAAACACATATACACAACATACATACTATATACATACATACATACATACATACACACATACATACATACACACATACATACATACACACATACATACATACATACATACATAAACACACACACAGGAGAGCAGATTTTACGTTATACTTAGGAGAACTGCCATATTGTATGACGGAATAAACGTCCGAGAACAACAGAAAACTTTCGAGGGGTATTGTTTGAAAGAATTTCTTTTGTGTTAGGTTCCCAGTCGTAGAGTCAAACATGTCAACACACACATACACCCGCACACACCGCGCATACACACCCAACACCACACACATAGACATATGCCAATCTGTTATTGCATAAGCTCGAGTGTTTAAGAATTACCTTTTAACGTCATGAACTTGTCATTGTGTTGGTACAAAAAATTCTGACGGGTTTCGGCTAATTATCCGCCAGAAGAATATTTATAAAGGCCCTTCTCTACCCTGTTTTTTTTTACAAACCCTCTTAAACTGTATCTCATTATACTCCCGTTTTCCAATACCACCCTCCCTTTCACGTATCATGTCTGTTGATCCCAGGTAAAGACGGTCCCATTTCACACTCGACATAACACGTCAAGCGGAAACATTCAACGTATGAACTTCAGCATGCAGGTGTCTCATATCACGCTGATATTAATATATATATTACCATTTCCCATGAGACATTTCGGTACGATCGCTCTCGACAACCCAATTCGTTTCTCCCGAGACAAAAGTGTGTGGGTTTATATCGCAACTCCCCAGCTACGTTAGTGTATAGCAACTAAAACATCTCAGTTTTCTACCCGTGGGGACTAACGCACTTTTGTACTGATATTCGGCAAGATTTTCACAATCGTCTCTCCAATTTGACTTTTTGAATCTCTGGTTTTATTATTGCGACCGCATATTTTGACAATATAGGACACACTGCTAGGCAATATCTTATCGTTATTTGCGATAGCATTATGGTTGGGGGGGGGATAAACTAACGTGTTCCATGGTACGCATGCCCGCCACTTATCATCGTCGAGGATCAAGTGGTCCACATATGAAGTAACGGCGCTTTGAACAAACAGGCTTTAGCCCATGATCCGTTGCCGCCTAATTAATAAGTGAGACTTCACTATCCACTGTCCATCAATTTTTGACACTTAGCCGTTGTGGACTATTGACTCATTTGAAACAGGTTTAATGTTCTACTTTGATAAAGCGGAAGGAGATGCAATCGACATAGACCAACGGACGCAGGCATCAAATTTGTTCTCAAGTGATAACACTTATCTATATCTCTACTGAATGATATAGTTCCTACAAGTGAATGATCCTACCTATTATTTTGGCTCTTCTTCGTTTTCTGATAAAACCTCCCGCACCTGGATTATAATAAGATTTTCAGCAGACTGCAGATATTGAATAGTGCATTGAAAGTTATTTACGTAAAGAGTGTAAGGGAAATCAGATTACACCAGCTGTACAAGTGACTCTGAAACCAACATCTGAAGCTCCTGGCTCATTATTTATTCCACATTCTGGGAACAGTTCTCTAAAACACCTGCATCGACTGTAACGGGAACAGTTTCTGTGTAAAGTAAACGAACACATGAAGTATAGTATTAGCTAACTTAAGCTAACACACATCTCGATCCGGAGCAAGCATGGGGCCTTTTAGAGTGTCTGCGATATTACTATGTGTTGCTTTAGTAAGTTTAATTTCAAGATCAACAGTAGAAGGTGTAGGGAAAACGTCTGTCGCTGCATCGGCACCGGTACATCCTGTAGAAAGTGGTGGTATCTTTTCACTTCGCTGTGAGGTTTCAAAATGAAACAGAACCAGGAAATGACGATTTTTCGGAATGTAAAAGGAGCTACAGAGAGGTTATCTGTAGATGAAGAAGTTCTGGACGGAGCAGGGGACAGAGTGTTTCTAGCCGTAAGACAAATGACTGATGGATCGGTTGTTTATTTGTTGTCTATAATGGCAGTATCGAAGGATGATGAGGGTTTTTATATGTGTAAAATATTTGATATGGATGAACAGAATTGGGTGTCTGAAGACTCACTGACACTGCAGGTGATGTACGTGCCTGAATCGGAACCATTGTGTGCCCCTGTGGAATCCTATAGTGTAATGGAAGGTTCAACGGTTAACCTCAATTGTAGTTCGGAACTTGCGTTTCCAGGCGTACATCTGGAATGGAGTCGCACTGGGGACCTATCAATTCCAAAACCAACTACGATAACAAACTGGGACCGTGTTTATTCCACTTTTGCTTTTACACCCACATTAAAAGATGACACTGTTGTATTTTTATGTGAGGTCTCCAGTCCTGCGTTTCCAGATTTCGTGCAGACCTGTCATGTTGGACCATTCAGTATAATTCGCAATCCCAACTTTGTACACGAGGTCATTACGGACACACCATCTTCCGATATTACCTCTAACAGAATTGCCAATGAAGATCAAAATATAAGGCCTAAACCTGGAAACAATCAAAATAAACCAGAAAGTGACTTGAGTACCGAGTGTCGTAGTGTTTGTTCGGCATATCGTTATCCCATTCTATACTGGATAATCGGTACCATTGTAGCCTGCTTTTTAGCAATGGTATTTTTGATAATGGGAATTATACTCGTAGTGAAATATCGACGTCTTAATGTACAGTCTAGACCAACATATTACTTATCTCAACATCCCGTCGATGATATATATACGGAATTGGAATGCAGGCGTGGCGACTCCACCGTGTACATGTCACTCGGCAAAACTGCAACATCGCAGAAAGGACAGGTACTAGAAGCGATTGCCGATGATCATGATAAACAATATGACATTAAACAAAGTAGCTGAGGATAATGACGACAACATTTGAAAAGTTGGATCAATCATTAGTATGAGTTTTCAGCAGCTTTAAAAGGAGCACTTTTGGTTTGATATGTATTCGAATTACAACTAATAAAAAGTGTTCAAATGTTAAGTACGGCAAATTGATATCTTGAATGAATGTATTACCCTTTAACAATATCAGTTGTATAATAAATATTTTTGAAACACATTAAGATTTTTTTCCCTTTGAGCAAATCTGCTTGAATCATTTCATTATTTATTTAAATGTATAGCCTGTGTAATGGAAAACCATGCAAAAAGAATTTTGGTAAAAAAAAATAATGCCTTTCATTTAATTGTTATACGTAATTATTTGCGTAACAATATAAATGATTGAATCTATCACTGATTATGATCAACACCAGTCACTTATTTTGAGATGATTGCAAAGCGAATAAATACGTATTCCAATGAAATATAAGAGACATGCGAGTTTATTAGTGATAGTATCCAATATGGATACGTATTATATTAAACTACAATAATACATTCCAAAAGTACTTTCGCAAAAGTATACGCAAGATCAAAACGGAATTGCATGAAACTTGAACTATTTTAATTTTTACAAAATCCGGAATTGGATATTGTACTTGCCATCGTACCGTACGCAGATAAACAAAATAAGAAGATAAGGAAGAAATATTTCTCTTTCATGAAATTTGAAACAAGGAGTGTGATTGAGAAGTGCGCGTTTTCATCATATGCCGTTTGACTGGCAGCATTTGGTTGCATTTAATACGTGGTTTGAAATTCTCATCATATATTTGTATTCTTGTTTTATATCACTTTTTATTTTATTTTTGTATACCGTCAAACTCAGCGGGAAATCTTCGATAACCTGTAAATTGCATCACTATATGGTCAGTCTGTTGCTTACTTAAAGACACTATCAGTAATACTTCCGAAAATGTCAAAATATTAGAAATTCCCAGGATTAGTTCAAAAGTGAAAGATAAGTCTATAGAAAGTCATTTTTTCCCAACTGAAAAATTGACAGAAACAGAAAACAGTAGCAGTGTACAAAGATACTAATCTCCATTCAATTACATGTTGCAGTAAGTATCCGTACGAACAGTAATGACTAAAATACCCGATTTCTTTTTTAATAGGATGCTTTTGGTCTTGTAACTTGTCGGGTAGGTTAGGATATCTGTACTTGTTACAGACATGCAAAAATCTGAATTGTTATGAATGTTTCGATTTTCTAATTTAGGAAATCACTGGTAGTGCCTTTAACATGTTTCCAAACATATCGGAATATGATAAGAGTACCTATTGTTTGGAAAACGGCAACGTGTAGAGTATCTTAACTTGAAAGAAACAAACTTGCTCCCATAATAATTTAGATTTCACTACGATTCAAGATCTCTTAGTACGTAAACAGCGCATAAATACTACTGCAGTAAAATTCTATGCCTCCAGATCAAGATTAAATTGAATGTGCACAGCACTTTAAGTGTTCAAATAAAACAGGTAAATTATTCTGTTCTTGCTAGTATTTGCTGGAAGATAGTGAGAATTATATTCAGACGTTCACGAATGCTATCGTATTACATGATTTCAACCTTCCAGACTGCGAGACGGAACCTTCACAGACATTCGGCTGTTCCATTTTAAATCCATGCTATCCTGTGGATAACTTTACCTAAGTCATGCAGAGAGGGGGTTGCACCTCAAATGAAGTCACCCTGTGGGATTTCCATTTGGAATTTATACTACCCATGTGAGAGACTGTTTGTGATTGCAGAAACTTCTGTTTTATGGTTCACAACATATCCTTGCGAAAAGCTTATTCACAAAATTTTAGTTAATGCCTATTTTGCAGTTTGGTGTTATGGGCAAATGGTTGTTGTCATAAGCCGCCCTGCTGTAATTTCTTACAGATACGACCGAAATTGTAGGTAAGATTAGACACACATATGAAGTACTAAGGCTGACAGTTCAGATGATGCAAAACCTCAACCTTTTTAAGGTAAGTCGGGGGACGAGGTTGTGTATCACGAAATGCCCCTTTAACCATATTCTTTCACAAGGGGTGAGTGGATTTCAAATGTATATAGTTACCCACTCCCCTGTGAAGGACTTAAAATAAGAGGTAGGGCCGATTTCAAATAGGCCATTTACGTGGCTCCTCAGATATTATGAAGTTACATTAAATCCACATCAACGTCGATCCTTGACCTAATCATACCACTGATTCCTTTGTGTATCATGTGATATTTATATAATATTGGATGGCTGAGGTTGATAACAGAAAATATCGCCCTAGCCTAGATCAAATATCGGGCGAGTCGAAGACGAGCCTGATATTTTCTTGGCGAGGGCGATATTTTCTGTTATCAGCCGAAAAAAAAAACATCCAATATTATTATTATTATGCAAGAAGAAGCTGACTTGACAAAAATAGTTTTAAAATGACTTCAAAACTAATAAAAACAGAGTATTTGCTTGACGAGTTACATGACCGAATGCCCGATATTTTTGCGTATTGTGTAGTGTTGGGTGGTACGCGCTATCGCACTGTAGTATTGCACCACAGATGCATAATAATCATTATTATCATACATTTGCCTTCTTTGTTGCTTCGATATATCATCACTAGGTGTTAATTCAACTTCAAATGGTGTATCAATACAGATATTTTATAATGGAAACATTGTTTTTATTTTGTTTGTTTGATTGATTGTTTCTTTCTCTGGCTGTCTGTGTCCCCCTGCCTGTTTGTTTGTCTTCTGTTTGTTTGATTGCTTGTTTTGGTACTCTTTCAATACTTAAAGAAAAAATGCCGCATCATACTTTCAATGAAAAAAATACACCTGACAAGGAGAAATATAATATTTTCTATTTTTAACATGTTTGTTAAATGCAATTAAAGTAATTACTTTTTTATAATTGGGTTGTATGCGTAAGCGCAGTTTCTGGACTTGCTCAGTTAAGAGAGGGGTTTTCAAAAAGACTCCTGCTTTATGTGTGCAATCATTGAATACGCCATTACTCGAATTAAATTGTAATTATCTTTGTCTGACTTTGTGAATTCCACGGGTATTATTAAATTTTATTTGATAGAAAAATGTAATGCATTGTGTATTGTGTTCCATTGTACTGAAAATATCTTCAAAGTATGTTTGAAATATCGAATGTGACAATTAGGTTATACGTAATGGACAGTTGGAAACACGTTCAATTGTAACCCCTTTTGAAGTCTTTCACTATGCGCAAAAATACAGAATATCAGTGGTTAGTGATGGGCTGCTGAAAAGAAGTATAGTAGTAGTAGTAGTAGTGGTAGTGGTAGTAGTAGTAGTGGTAGTAGTTGTAGTGGTAGTAGTGGTAGTAATGGTAGTAATGGTAATAGTAGTAGTAGTAGCAGTAGTAGTAGTAGTAGTAGTAGTAGTAGTAGTAGTAGTGGTAGTAGTTGTAGTGGTAGTAGTGGTAGTAATGGTAGTAATGGTAATAGTAGTAGTAGTAGTAGTAGTAGTAGTAGTAGTAGTAGTAGTAGTAATAGTAGTAGTAGTAGTAGTAGTAGTAGTAGTAGTAGTAGTAGTAGTAGTAGTAGTAGTAGTAGTAGTAGTAGTAGTAGCAGTAGCAGCAGCAGCAGCAGCAGCAGCAGCAGCAGCAGCAGCAGCCCGCCTAGCCAGGTGATGGCAAAGTGCCCCCTCTGAAAACATTTTTGAGGAGAAATTGGGAAATAAAACACCCATATTCATGATCGGGACATTTGTTGCACCTACCGAGAAATTGCCCCCTCGGAACCACCGGGCTGGCTATACGCGCCTGAATAGTAGTAGTAGTAGTAGCAGTAGCAGTAGTAACAGTAGTAGCAGTAGCAGTAGTAGTATAGGTAGCTCCCTAAACTCATAAAATGGTCATTACAAGATGGAACTGAAAGAAAAGATGGGGGAAATGAAAAAATGATATATAAATTATGAGCCAGTATATTACTTGATTGATGCTATTTCGTCGAAATACTTATTTCTTTACTACCACATAAATTGATATTTTGTCACAAAACCAGTTTTAATATTCTCAGCCTTCATATCAATATGCTTTGAAATATTGTAATCAATTAATTTATTAATGCTCAGCATTCTGGGACGTAATTAAACATTAATTTAAATGAGCCAGGAAACGGATACAGGTTTCTTCGTGGAAAAATTGGTAAATGTGCTATGTAAGATTGAAGTGTCTAGTCTCTGGTTACGCATGATGTACTGTATACACTAACGCATGACTTGGTGTTACGAGAGAATAGTAGGGAATGTTTCTAAAGTGTCGAATATTGCGCACATATGTTTGGAAGCTTGCTTATGAATTACGTCAGTGCAGGCGACTCATTTTGGTCAATGTAAACATGGTAAAGGAACAGGCCTGGGCACACAAGAACGGGGTACCCATCTCTTTTTCGAAACTATTGGACTAGACTCTACCATATCATATGAGGGGTCGTTACACTCTACAGCGCATCTGTTAGCTGCCCAGCATTGAATTAATACCGGTGTAGACGTTTTTATAGTCCGACGGACGCATAGTCCACCTACAACGGTAAAGAATAGGGCACTTGATTAATTTGACTCTTCACGCAAAATTAGTTTCACGCTTTATTCCGTTGTCATCTATGGAACCCTGAGTATATGGCTCCAGGCGAACTATATCTACTTTTACACCGGTACTCATTTATGCACCTGGGTAGAGAGGGGCAATTGAGGTAGAGTGCCTTACTCGGAGCTACACTACGTGGCCACAGCGGGGCTCGAACTCACAACCGTTGGCCCGTCGATCGAACACTCTTTCCAGTGGTCCACACGTGCCCTCGCAAGAGCAAAAGAAGTTTCGCGTACTATTTGAAATTTTTTTGTAGAACTCAAACATCAAAATGTACACTAACTCGGTTTTAATTTGTGAATGGGCGACAAGACCTTGATTATATAGTTATGAATTTGGCATTTGCAATTGTCTTTATGGGCAATTTACTTCATCAAATTTTGCTTAACACCTTCGATAAATGAATTTTGTCAAAGATAATCAACATGGGTAAAATAGAATTAAAGGTCTTTTTTTGTGTGCCCCACAGTCTCGTCCTACTGACTTGTCTTAAAACAAGGGCCTAATATGACGTGCAAATTATGATGTTAAATTAAACGAATACCAAGCACTTGTAAGACCTCAGCTGGAATACGCTGCTGCTTGGAAGTCCGCATACCGATTGTGATATAAAGTCACTTGAGGCTGTCCAACGCCAGGTTGTGCTCTTCATCTGCAGTGAATTTGACAGACATGCAAATGGCACACCATTGCTGGAAAAGCTGAATTTATACAATAAGCTACCAGAAGGGTTATGGCTCAGTGCTCGATAGTTTACAACTATGGTTTAGTTAACATCATCTTCCCATCAAACATCAAGCTGCATCCAATCTGAGCAAGATCCAGTCTCCATCTCCGCTATCATCCGATCTCATCCGATCTCAAAATATAGTCCTTTTTCATCCGAACAATACCCACTTGGAATAGACTGCCCTTGGATGCAGTAACAGCACCATCCACCACCGTCTTCCAGACAGTGGCTCTGCCAGCAGTAAGGGTAATGCAGCCTACTGTCATCCATCAGGTCATAAGTTAGCTGATCTTATTCGCATGATTAGTTAATTATGCACATTGTTTGCAAATCTGAACATTTGTAAGCATCAAGTAAACTTTTCTTCATGGTCTGTCCTTGAACAAGCAGCGCTTTGTTAGGAGTCAATTATTGAAGAATGAAGATCATCTCTGCCAAAAACTCGCAATTTTGTATTTTCTGTCCGTAAACAGACAGAAATTACATCAGCACAAATGGCCATGGGGCATAGTGATGCTCATTGTTCATACCACCAAAACATGGGAACGGAATCAAGTGAAAATTTGGGAATAAACAGTTCTCAAGGATATCTAGTGAGGTGTTAACAAAACTGAAGTTCCTAGAATCATGAAATGTACCTTTAATATGCACAATTACAAACTAAATGAATAACATGTCAATTAAAAATTAGAAGAAACAGTGGGGCGGAGTGACATTTGAATGAAAAAAAAAACGTTTCCTTGAATCTAATATCAAATGAAATGATAAACTTCAAAAATGTTCATTAAGGTTAAAGCTTGCTCGTCTTCCTTTAAAATTATATCAAATTTATTGATTTACAACGTGGCCAATGTGTCTGACGATTCATTAAGCAAAATAAGTGCAAAGTGGAGATGTGCGGGCATCGATAATGGCAAAATGAAATCGGCTATGAATCATTTTAGTTTCATAATTTGACATTGAGATAATCAAATATGGTATAAATTATATGGCAGCAAGAGTGAAACGAAAACGTGACAAATCCTTTAATTAAGCTAATAAGCATTAAAAAGTTATAAGGTCCACTTTTTCCACAGACCACTGCACTAAAACTGCACATAGTAGGGTTATACACGAGAATCCTATTCTCGAAGTTTGGGGGAGAAGGTTTGAAGATGTTTTTCTCGAGTTTAAAGGGTTCTGAATCAGAATTTTTGGGTCCAACTTCTGGGAAATGTGGGAAACTTGGTAAAATAAGGGGGTGAAATTAGTACAGGGGTAAATTGGAAATCAAATCGAATTGTGTTTAAATGTACACCAATGTATTTATCTCATTATAAGATTAAAATAAAGAATAGTTTTTCTAGGTTCGGACCTTAGTTAATCTGTTACAGCCTTATTAAGGTTCTAGGTCATCCTGGGGGGTAAAAGTTACCCAGTGCTCCGATTTTGTTGAAACTGGTGTCAAATTGTTCGTCTTGGCTTGTTTTACAATGTTTGGCATTTGGTTTCGTAAATAGTGGGCAAGATCAGTGAAGATGTAACAAGAAGGGTCTACGTAGTCTATAGGGGTCACCAAACCTTGACCTCAAAATTGTATACAGAGCTGTCACCCAAAGAATTAAAATGCATTTCCTGCTTCAGTATGACCAGAGCAATAATATGACACCAGTTTTAACAAAATCTCGGGCATTGGATATGTTTTGCCCCAGGATGACCTTGAACCTTATCAGAGCTGTAGCCGTGTAACTAAATGTCCGAACTTAGACAAACGATACTTTTTTTAATTCTTATGAGACAAATAGTTTGGTGTACATTTAAACACAATTTGACTATACTAATTTTACCCCCTTATCTTACAAAGTTCCCCACACTTCCCAGAGGTTGGATCCAAAAATTCTGATTCAGCACCCTTCGAACTATAGAAAAATATCTTCAAACCTTCCCCAAATTCGAGAATAGGATTCTCATTTATCATTCTACTAACAAACTGGTCATATTGAACTGTCTAAAATAGGCACTACAAACAGTGACAAAGTGAAGCTAAGAATACATCATCATACATACATCAAAATACATCATAATGTTTCTTTATAAACTATGTGCATAGTTGTAACCATCTACATAGTATTACCAAATGTTAATTTTCACCTTTTATTTATATTGATTTTAATTGGAGTATTTAGAGTATATGTCATTGTATTTCAGCCATCGTGTAAACATATACAGGGTGTCCCAAAATGTTTTCCAAGCAGTTATCTAAACATACACCTAAAATCACACAAATTAAAGGCTGAAGTATACATTAAATTGGAAATATATTTCATTTTTTCCAAGAACTTCTCAAACAGGGTAATTCATCTTCCTGTGACATACTAATTATACCATTGCATATAATCACTGCAAAATGCATCCCAATCTGCCCATGCAAAACAGAGATATAGCAGATTATTAAAGACCATCTGTTTTTACCTATTCCACTGCGATTTACGCAGTTGGTGATTATCAGTGCGTCAGAGAGTAATTTAGTGGCTCAATCATGTGCATTGACAAAATGATAACCTCAGAACTTGACAGGAATATGGTATTAAGTCAATACCAATGAATACAGTGTTGTATCTAAACATAAATCTTACATAACATTGATCGATAGCTGATAATGCCCATTTCAAAGCTGATAATGCCCATTTCAAAGGGTTTATCTTTGGAATGGCCATTGCCGGGTGCAAATTTAACGTGTAAGTTTAACAGTGTAAATGCAAAACTTGTAAATTTAACAGATTTTGGCAATGGATATTTATGAAACTTTATAATTCAATTCAACTGCCAAAATAAATTAATCAATAAATGACAGGTGTGATCCAATAAGCTTAGTTCAATGAACAGAATGTCCATCCGTTTTTATTTCTGAAACCTTTTGAAAGACCAAAATGCCCATGCAAAATACAAAATGCATTCCTGCATGTTATTACACATGGGTCTGGTAAAACATCTAGGCCAGCAGTTTACTGCCGTAAAGGCCTTGTATGTTATTAAGCCTTTTTAATTACTTTCTTTTAAATGGAAACATGTCTCTGATATTGAAAACAAAGGATCGCGCCCTTCATTTACAACTTTATGATTTAATTAATCAAGATGTTATTTATCATGCATACTGTTGAGTTGAGATAAGAAAAATAGACATACGACAACGTTTTGATTTATGTTGATAATTTCTTTTTAGTATGCGTGAACAGGACAGCAGATTCATCATGTTATTTTTTTTCTTATGCCTAGTATTTGCCTTTAATAAATCTAAAATGAAAAAAGTAATATAATAATAAATTGCATTTATCTGGCGCTCTATACCGAGAGATCACAGCGCCTTAGAGTATACTTAAAATACAAAATTAATAATAAAAATGAAATACACCATAATATAAATCACTAACAAAACCAAATTAACAACATTTTAAATATCAGGAATAAGTGTGTTTTCGTGAGACACTTAAAGACACTGATGGAGGGTGCCTCGCTGATGTGAACGGGAAGCTTGTTCAAGGGCTTGGGGATTGACGAGTCGCGTAACATCAGAAGAAGAACGTAGCCTTCGCCTTGTGCCATTGGAATACTGTCCAACACATTATACAAATTGAGACCATTAGTGAGGTATGACGAAGCCTTTCCGTTTTTTTTTTTTTTTTTTTTTGGTTTTTCCATACCACTGTAAAAAACATCGAGAAGATCAATTAGGCAATGAGTTGTAGATGTACCTTTCATACTACCATACTGATTTTGCTTAAGGGTAAAGGCCAGATCGTCAAGTACCCAGCTCAAGACAAAGTCCTCTTAACGTTTCTACGTCCTTATCACCCATAATTGTCTATATTTGTGGACCAAAATATGTCACATCTTGAAAAAATGCTTCAAATAAAATTGACCATTATCACTATCTTTTACACCCTTAACATACACTTTATATGACATAAACATAGACATACCCTTATCATTTTGTGGGGGCATTTGCTTAGTTGCTTAGACATAAACATAGACATACCCTTATCATTTTGTGGGGGCATTTGCTTAGTTGGGCACCGTGCATTCAAATTGGAAACCGTGGATAGGGGTAAAAGCTGACTACTTGATTCAAAAGACTGTAGCCTGACCTATACTTATCAAATTGGAATTATCTTTGCAGCAAATTAAAGATAATGAAATAGGCTTTCCGATGATACCACATATCTTAGATATATGTTATTTTAAAATTCAAAATGGCGGAACAATCAGGGTCAAGTTTTTTTTTTACTCACCCTGTATTAAACTGTCTAAAATAGGCCCTACAAACAGTGACAAAGTGAAGCTAAGAATATATCATAATACATACATACATCAAAATACATCATGTTTCTTTATAAACTATGTGCATAGTTGTAATCATCTACATAGCATTACAAAATGTTAATTTTCACCTTTTATTTATATTTATTTTAATTGGAGTATTTAGAGAATGTCATTGTATTTCAGCCAACGTATACACATATACAGGGTGTCCCGAAATGTTTTCCAAGCAGTTATCTAAACATACAACTAAAATCACATAAATTAAAGGCTGAAGTATACATTAAATTTGAAATATATCTCATTTTTTCCAAGAACTTCTCAAACAGGGTAATTCATCTTCCTGTGACATACTAATTATACCATTGCATATAATCACTGCAAAATGCATCCTAATCTGCCCATGCAAAACAGAGATATAGTAGATTATTAAAGACCATCTGTTTTTACCTATTCCACTGCGATTTACGCAGTTGGTGATTATCAGTGCGTCAGAGAGTAATTTAGTGGCTCAATCATGTGCATTGACAAAATGATAACCTTAGAACTTGACAGGAATATGGTATTAAGTCAATACCAATGAATACAGTGTTGTATCTAAACATCAATCTTACATAACATTGATCAATAGCTGATAATTCCCATTTCAAAGCTGATAATGCCTATATCAAAGGGTTTATCTTTGGAATGGGCATTGCCGGATGCAAATTTAACGTGTAAATTTAACAGTGTAAATGCAAAACTTGTAAATTTAACAGATTTTGGCAATGGATATTTATGAAACTTTATAATTCAATTCAATTGCCAAAATAAATTAATCAATAAATGACAGGTGTGATCCAATAAGCTTAGTTCAATGAACAGAATGTCCATCCGTTTTTATTTCGGAAACCTTTTGAAAGACCAAAATGCCCATGCAAAATACAAAATGCATTCCTGCATGTTATTACACATGGGTCTGGTAAAACATCTAGGCCAGCAGTTTACTGCTGTAAAGGCCTTGTATGTTATTAAGCCTTTTTAATTACTTTCTTTTAAATGGAAACACGTCTCTGATATTGAAAACAAAGGATCGCGCCCTTCATTTACAACTTTATGATTTAATTAATCAAGATGTTATTTATCATGCATACTGTTGAGTTGAGATAAGAAAAATAGACATACGACGTTTTGATTTATGTTGATAATTTCTTTTTAGTATGCGTGAACAGGACAGCAGATTCATCATGTTATTTTTTTTTCTTATGCCTAGGATTTGCCTTTAATAAATCTAAAATGAAAAAAGTAATATAATAATAAATTGCATTTATCTGGCGCTCTATACCGAGAGATCACAGCGCCTTAGAGTATACTTAAAATACAAAATTAATAATAAAAAATGAAGATTTTTTAAAATTTAGAATTATTAACAACAAAACCAAATTAACAACATTTTAAATATCAGGAATAAGTGTGTTTTCGTGAGACACTTAAAGACACTGATGGAGGGTGCCTCGCTGATGTGAACGGGAAGCTTGTTCAAGGGCTTGGGGATTGACGAGTCGCGTAACATCAGAAGAAGAACGTAGCCTTCGCCTTGTGCCATTGGAATACTGTCCAACACATTATACAAATTGAGACCATTAGTGAGGTATGACGAAGCCTTTCCGTTAAGAGATTTATACACATAAAGAATGATACGTTCCCTAACAGGTAACCAATTGAGAGTGATCAAAAGTTGTGATGAACTCTGGTCACAGGCCGCATGCAAACACCAAACGCGCAGCTTTATTTGGCAAGACCTGAAACCTATTGAGATCTATATATTTCATTGACGCCATTTAGTTATGAGTTGGCATAGTCAAAACGGGACAAGACCAAGGATCGTACAGCATGGTTGCAAGCATCAAAAGTGATAAACCTAAGAATACACCGTAAGTTACGAATATGGTAAGCTACACTCTTACAGATAGCTCCAATCTTATTGGTTATAAATCGTGGAACCAAACATAACTCGCAGATGCAAGAACAGAGATGTCACCAAGATCTAGCTTTATTGAAAGCAGATTTTTCAAAACATAGGGCGTGACACTATAAATTATTCAATGATTCATCTACAGCGTGTTTTGAGACATCCAGGTGTTTGTCAGATAAACAACTTTTCGAAGTGTAAGTTCACAATCGCCTGGAATCTTTGGTCTCACAGAAAAGCTGAGTATCATCAGCGTAAGTGTGGAAGTTAACATTATGATTTCTAATGACGTCACCGACTGGATGAGTATACATTATGAAACCTTGGAGCCCTGAGTGACAGAGTAGTTGAAAATATGCTTCTGGGACATTTTTAACCTTCACTCGGGGATCAAGAGCAGTGCCTGTACTACCCAAAACGGTTTCAAGCCTTTTAATCAAACTGCCATTGGTCAATGGTATCGAAGCCGGCATTCAAGTCAAGCAACACGAACAAGACAGCTTTATTACCATCCACGGTTTGAAGGATATGACCTGGAGAAGGACAGTCTCACTGGAATTGTGAGCTTTGTATATATGCAGATTGAAAAGGCTCACCAAAATCATTGTCGCCAACATGCTGTATTACTTGACTCAATAAATTTGGCAATGAATTTGATATTAGCAACTGACCTATAGCTCTTAGGTGCATCATGATCTAAAGATATCTTCTTAAGTACTGGCAGGCGCGGATCCAGGGAGGGGGTGGAGGGGGCGCGCGCCTCCCGGTAATTCTGCAAATTCTTGCAAAATCAGCCCATTTTAGCTCATTTTTGGACAAGTTTCATCGTTCAGCGTTTTTCAAATCCTGGATCCGCCCCTGACTGGGATAATGGTAGGATGGTTCAAAGTGTGAGGATATATGCCTGGCAAATTGTTTATGATCCTGGTGATCCTAGGTATTAAACATTGCAAGTTCTGTTTAATGAACCAGGAAGGAAGAGTGTCAATGGTGCTTGTTGTTGGACATTCGGCTAATTATTTCAGCAATCTCAGAGTCAGGGAGTACTTTAAACCTGTCATATAACATTTGTAATCCCTATCAGCCTGAAGAGATTCAGCGCTGACAGTCATATTGTACCTAATCTTTATCAACTTTATCAACAAAGAAAGTCAGGAAATCATTGGCAAGATCAGCGCGTAGCGTCAGAATTAGCGCTGGGTAAAGCCCTTGAATGTAGATTCAAAAGACTTTGAGTGTTAAGAAGATATTATGAATATCATGTGCATTTTGGTGTTAATATTGTAATGGTATGTCATGAATACAGCAGTGCAATGTATTGGAAATGGCGTACCCGGCACCGGGATGGGCCACTTATGCAATGATTATACACGAGGGATCATTGTACTGCAGAAGCTTTGGGGTAAGATAAGTTGATATTAAACAAACAGTTGGTTTCCAATATTCAAGTTCCAAAAGTTATGTAAAGATTTCAATCAACATAAGTTGGTTAAATATAAGTATACGCAATTGCTAACCCTTATTTTGGGTATTTAAATGTAAAGTCTTTTGTTATCAAACCATATATGTACTGGCATTTATTAATCATTCCCAGAGACATGGTCCAGCACACCCAATATTGAAACAAACGCACCACGTACCATACAAGAGGAAAAAAAATCTCAGATAATTTTATACTCATGATAATTTTATTATCTCGAGATAAGATTATTATTTTATTATCTCTAATATCTTATTTCGGGATAATATTATATCTCGAGAACCTTTTTATTATCTCTAGATCATATCTCGCGGGATAATTTTATTATCTCGAGATAATTTCAAAAATATCTTTCTACTAACATGCCCTTCCGGGGCCCGCGACCTATCGATATTTTTGAACATTTTTTTAGTACAAACGTTTACAACATAAGCCTACTTAAAAACATATTAACTATAGAAACCACTAAAATGAATGAAGATTAGTCAAGATTATAATGATACCATCTTTTTTCATGTGATCTATGCTGTGCTGTACGTAAAAGGGGATTTAAATTATAGGTTCTCCCCTCTCCCCCCTGTGCTTCTTTGATAGGGCTCTTCCCCATCACTGCCTTCTTCCTTTCACGGAGAAGACCAATATATTATCATAAGTGGCAGGTGAAATAATTACCGTGAAATACGGGCTGATCAGGAATCATTCGCGAGCGCTACCAAAACTAAATTGAATCAGCGGATATACCATTATACATATTGCTCCAGCCAGCATTTGGTGCTGAAGAATTATTGATGATAATTCGAATTCCCTCAATGACTGAGTGTCAATGCCTGATAATACAGCATGTTCAGTCTTGTTATTCCCAACGCAAACTCTGCTGATGCCTTAGTGTTCATTGAAAAACAATAGTTGACAGAATATTTGATCCAGATATCCAGATACATTTCTAAGTAATATTGTCTCCTTTAAATCTTAAAATCATACCTTGTTGTATAAAAGTATTTGAAATACAAAGACGTGTTTTACTATATTGCTGCTCTCCGTTGGATTGGTCCTCAAATACAGAAAAGCAGTTTATAATACCGGCGTTTTTTACTTCATCATCAAACCACTGTTGTGAAAGAACTCAATATAAAATACCAAAAAGGATTCTGTTTACGTTTCCTTAGTAGAGATTTCTCTTTTATTGAGCATACAACAGAGCGTTCTTATCAGTTGATTAATATCCATGAACATTACAAGATAGCTTTTAAGGGATATAATGAAAAGGAGCCTTACTGAATCACTTTCCACGAGTTTGAAACAAGTTGGATGTTTCATCTGAAAAACAGTAAAAACAGGAAGAGTCCAGGGGGAGGTGTGGCATTTGTGGCAATGTCTGGAACAAGTATGCTGACATTACTGCCAGCATTTACCAAACTTAAAAGCATGTTGTGATCAGCTCACAGACCATTGCTATGTTTATGTGCTAATCCCGGTTAATCCATCATTTTTCACTTGTCCAGATCAATATCGTACTACCAGCCTAAAGTACAATACCTGAATCCCGGTCTGAATGCTTTTGAATTGTGTCGCAAAACATGCTATACACTGTAATTCTGTCAGGGATGTGAACACTGCTTTTCTGTCCAGACTTGCCACAAACGTCCACTCTCTCCCCCCGGAACTCTCCTGTTTTTACTGTTTGTACAGAATGTAAACATGTCCAAATTGTTTTCAAACTCGGGGAATGATTTCAGTAAGGTCTTTTTCATTATGTCATTGTTTTTTCATGCCATTATGTCCCCCTTTAATGTTTAACACTTAACGGCATAAGGGGTGCTCCTGGCAAGGGGTGAAACGCATTCAAAACCAGTCGTCCTTGCTGGGCGCTGACTTTTTGAATAGGTCACGGAATAATTATCAGTGTGTGCTTTTGTATAACCACATAATGTCAATTCGCTACAAACATCCGCCAAAATATCAGTTTGTGTGTGTGTTGGGGTGTTATTGGGTGGTTAAATATTTTCCTTCCCATTGCCACACAACGAATGAAATGACACATCAGTCGTCGTGAATTTAAATAAAAAAACCACCTCCTCAATGAATACATCTTTTCACCTAAGCGCGCATTGCATTATTAGAAAAAAGAGTAATCTGAGCACATGATCCAGGAGCACTATATTACACCTGGGCCACCGCTAACACATACATTAATTGTATCACTACCGATAATCCTAATGTAATATGCAAAGGGGCACCCACAGTATGTGGAAGAAGCGGAGGTCAGCCATTGCTTTCTATTGTTGGTACTCTATTTTTCTTGGGGTCGGCAAAACATCTAGACGGGTGGATTTCTAAAGATTACGTAACGTTTTGCCTCTCATCTTATAGAACTCTTTGTCCTAGAGACCCCATTAATTTTTTCTGCCATCGTTTTAACTGCATAAGGGGGGCTCCTAGGAGCCATTATTTTTTTTCGGCTAGCGTTTTTACGCTGCATATATTGGTTTATATTGTTCTCTACTTTTCACTTGTAAGAAGTTAATGCTTAAAGGAAAAAACTTAATAAGTCTGTCTCAAAAAATGTGCAAGCGAAGCGCCCTCTTAGTTTTCAATGGGCCGTTTGTTCTGTTCAATTTGCTTGTTTTATTCTCAAGATATGTTTAGGCGTAGTACATGAGGATGTGTAGTAGTAGAGGGTGGGTAGAGTAGGAGTAAGTAGTAGGAGTAGTAGAAGTAGTAGTATAGGATATAGGTAGCAGTCAGCAGCAAGCAGCAACCGCAGTATAGGATAATTAGTAGTATATATAAGGATTAGCAGCGATAATGCGAGAGAATCGAAAAAATGTGGAAATGCATTTTGTAAACTTATAAATATGGGATAGAGTGTGTACATTCCATATAACTGCTTTAATGTAGAACCCGACACCAAATAGTGCAAAAAAATGAAGTATTTTGAGTAATTTGGTCATACCCCCGAAATAGATCATACTGCGACGGCGTCTCAAAATCTACATTAAACAACTGATTGTGTTTACAACAGTACATAATAAACAAAGATCAATAATGTTTGTGTTTGAGGTCAAATTGCATTGATCATGGTGCACAATATCACGTTGAAAATCTGTGATATTCACCGGGAAAGGCTTTTTTAATATCAAGTCGGAATTTTGATACGCACGTATAGAAATTACAGAATCAGATAAAAAGTACTGCCTTGCCTTTAATACACGGATTTCAAGCCAACCACTTGCAGGTTATGTTCGCATATCCATGCCAGTAATAAAAATGTAAAAATATGAATTTTGATGATTTTTTCGATGTTTCGGATAGCAAATCGCTGCTAATCCCTTTAACTAGTAGCCCCTGCAGCAGTAGTATAAGTAGTACACCCGACCCCTTAATTTATACGTAGTACGCGAAGCGTAAGAACCAGTGCAAAAGGAGGACAAATAAGCACAGGAGCACGAATTCCCCTCCTCGCCATCATGACCATTATTTGACAAACTACCTTGGAACAGCTGTTGCAGGTGAATGTGAACTGAAGTAGAGTAACGCAAATATGTCGAATGACTGAAAATCTACACCCTATCCACTTGCGAGTTTAGAATCTTCTACACACACACACACACACACACATACACGACGTATGTGTAATGTAAATTCAAAGTTATGCTTTACAATTTATTGTGGTGGGATCAAGATTTTTGATCTTCATTAAACCGAAAATCTCATAAGCTAATGCAATCGTTTCCTAGGATTCCCAAGTACTGCACCCGTTTTCCTATGGAGCTGCAATTTTGTTTTGCCCTGTTAGCCCAGTCCCTAAGCACATTTACTGTGCAGTTTTTCCTAAAAGCATGAAACTTGGCATGATATACATATTGGGTCCCTGAACAATATCTGATATAGTGCCAAAAATGTAGCGCCCCATATTGGCCTACAGCGCCCTCTATAGTTTTACCCAATAATGAAATATTCCTTTCAAGAGCTTAAATGCCATAACTCCACTATTTTTTTACCATATGAGGTCCAGTAAGATTTAAAATGATGTATCTAGCTATTGATTTAAGTTAATATCAATATGGCTGCCATCTTAGATTTCTTAATGGCTGCCACTGAAATACATATTTAAGCCTAATTTAAGTTAAGAATGATGAAGAACACTAATTTTAAGGACAACCCCATATTGGTAATGCTGAGGAGTTCAGAAAACACACTAATGACATTGCAGCTGTAACAGACAGCAGTAATCATGAATTTCAAGATGGCGGCTGATTTCAAAGTGGCCGCCTATGAACTATATTTGGAATTTAACCCAATTATGAAGTGTACCTCTTGAAGGGTTATTGATCATATCTCAACTATTGTTTGACCAAATAAGGTCCAGTAAGTTTTTTTAAGTGCCTCCAATGTATCTGGCCATTGATTTAGGTCAATGTCAATATATACCTGCCACCATAGATTTCAAAATGGCCGCCACTAATATCCATATTAAGCATAATTCCACTTATGAATGATGAAAAACACTAAGGACAATAATCCACATTGATAATTCTAACATTTAAGTTCAAAAAGAGCATTGCTTACGTTGTAGTAGCAATCTTAATTTCAAGATGGCGGCAGATTTCAAAATGTCTGCCATTGAACTATATTTGTAATATATCTGCCTCTGAACCACCTTCGATCTTAGCTCTACTACAGACAAAACCTATTTATAAGTATAAGAATTCAAAATGAACCCATTGTGTAGGAAGCATAGTTTGTATGCTATGCTAATAAGTAGTTACTAAGTTACTTAGTAGCCCGAGTCAGTCATTTTGGCACTGACAATGACGTGCACAAAGTAGAGTGCATTGAAGTCCAGCTGTTCTGGATTTGCATCCATGTGTAACACCTTTGAGCAACTACCTTGAACCACTCCACTCAACCTTTGCCACCTCAGGTCTTGGTTCCATTGCGTATTGGTTTTCCATCTAGCGTCCAGTGTCCCAGTTATATGATTGTGTAAGGCTAGGATTGCTTGAAACTGATAGCAGAAGTAGAAGTTACCAAAACAATCAGAATCTATCATGATATAGAATTAGCACCACTTATCAGTGCCACCAAAAAGAGAGAGACATGCTTGCTATACAACCCTTCTTGATATCTTCCAGTGGCCATCATAACTGAACGTCGTCTCTTAAAACCCCCGTAATGTCTGTGATGATGTACAAGTCAGAAATCACTACTTGGTTGACCCCCTTGGCAGTAACTTGACTCACCTATCAACTGCCACCAGAGGACACTGTTCTCGCTTCACTATTCCGCACAGTAGTTCTTCAGTGTATGCTGTCTTTCTCTTCCTTCCCAAGAACCATCCGGGATTGGAACAAATTGCCAGTTGATCCTGTTGCATACCCATCCTTCATTGCTTTTGAACTAATTGAGGACTTGAAGTCACTCTCCTACGGATCTTTTACTTGCACGCTTATATATTTTCTTTCTGTCTAAAACTGAACTATGGTGCTTTGACCAAACGACGCCCCACACACGCAGTTTATCCTCAACCCAACCCGAGGGCAAGACTTTTCTTCTGGGAAGATAATTCCTTTTCCAGTGCATGGACCATATTTTTGCATATGGTCAGGAGTGCACCAGTATGGTGTTTCGAATGTGATGTCTGCATGCAAACACTATCATTTGGTGCATCTCAATCAAGCATGAGTTACACCCAACAAAATCTATCATCTTTCGTAATGACAACTGCTACATTATTTGAGAGCTAGAATAGGTGGTTTTAAAGATCCAAGCATTGGTAGACAAAGGATGAAACGGAGCTGCTTTGAACTTGCTTGTTGTTTTTGCTATTCGTATTGGGACATGAAGAAAAATATGTTTCCTTTTTTTTTTTTCTTAGAAACTTTTCTTTATCATTTGCAAAGAATTTAATAATATGGTCGTTTGTTCTTAATAGGCTAGGTCATGTTGACATTTTTGATTCTGGTGTGATAATTAGGGTTTTTTGTGTCGCCTCCGGCTGTCGCCTGCCCTAGGCCAGGAGGAAGAACATAGGGAGCACTTTGGTCCCACTGGTGTTGTCTTTGTTGAGATGTCTGTAGTCTGTTGTTGTTGATGATGATGTCTGTTGAAAAGGGTTCACATTTGCCTGTAATCCTCATAACTTTGATGGATTTAATCAAACAAAACTTGGGTCCAACGTGGCATCCCCCACTTTTTGATGAAGTCAAGGTCAATGCCAAGTCAATGTCATGTGAGTAGTTATAAAATAGGTCTGAAAATGTAAAATTTAACCTCATTTAAAAGTTGAAGTTTTTCGAACCAACTTGCCTCATAGGTGCAAACATGGGATCCATCATTGTTGGATGAGGTCAAAGTCGCATACCAAGGTCAAGGTCATGTGAGGGTCAAGTTGTAAATAGCTGAAAATGTAAAATTGACCTCATGTGTGTGAAAGTTGAAAGTTCAATTGTAACCAAACTTGAATCATAGGTGCCACATGAGATCCCTCATTTTGTTGATGATGTCAAGGTCACATAGCAGGTCAACGGTCATCGTTTAGGCCTATCAGTCACTATAACCGCGACGGCAGGCGACACGATCGGGTCCGAGGACCGATGTATTTTTTTATTTTAATACCAGCATCTCGACTTGTTTTTGTTAATTTGCCATTTTACTACGTAATGGAACTTGCCATTCTGACATACCTTCGATGAAGTTGGAAGGGGATAAGGATTTATACTACTAATATACAGAAAGCACAATTGTCTTTTTAAGAATGTCCCGAATCAGCATCTCAAATTTTCAGCTAACGTTTGGACGTTAGATGTTTGGCCTTAAACTTCTAAGTACGAGCGGGGGCTTGCTGACTCTTCTACTACATTACACTCGTTTGTTAGGCCATATGGTGCATGATTCTGAATTTGTAGTTCTGATTGTAGCCCATCGAGCCATCATATTGGTTTTGGTAAATCTGAACAAGCAGAATCATGGATTTATCAATTTTTAATCGGTATGATGAGGCTTAAATTTGTGGCCAAATGTGTTAACACACATTTTTGTCAAAATTGAAAAAATAAAAGAAACATTGAGGCAATTTTCAAACAAGGTTGGTTCACGGAGTAAAAATGGTTATTTGAGAAGTTTGAGAAACTATGCCAATACCCAAAATCTATAGGAAAGGTTGTCAGTGTATACCATTGTTTAAACTGAGTGCAGTTGTGACATAATCTCCATGTGGGTCATCTGTAATTGAGTATCCTTGTACTGTAGGCCCTTCACTTGCCAGATGACCCTATTCAAGCCTGAAGAGCTCTTTTGGCACTTCTGCTATCATTTTTGGTCACATTCCGAGCCACCTGATCTATTAACTGCAAAAGGATTAACACATGGTGCAAATCCAGACACTGAACGTCAATGCACTCATACTACTTGGGCACGGTCCATTTCATGCCAAAATAACAGGCTACTAGTTTACTTGGTAACTACTTATTAGCACAGCATACTTACTCTTACCAACACTTGGGTTCCATTTTGAATTCGTTCAATTAGTTAGGTTTTGTCTAGAACTAAGAAGCGTGGTTGTTTCATAGGCAGATATAGTTGAAATGGCCACATTTTGTTGAATCTGCCATCTTGAAATTAAGATTGCTGCGAATTGTGACTACTAAAGTCAATCATGCTCTTTCTGAACTAATTGTTAGCATTATCATTGGGATTGTCCTTAGTTTTTTCATCATTCATAAGTTGATTCTGCTAATATGGATATTGTGGATAATTAGTGGTTGCCATTTTGAAATCTAGAGTGCAGTTATATCTTGACAAATTGACTAAATCAAGCAACCAGTACAGAAAGGCACTTCAAACTACTGGACCTTATTTGGTCCAACAATAGTTGAGATATGACATTAACGCTTCAAGAGGTACTTTCATATTGGGTTAATTCCAATATAGTTCAAAGGCGGGCCATTTTGAATCACTGCCCTCTTGAAATTCACGATTATTGCTGTCTCGTTCGTTCGTTTCGTGCAATTCCAAAATCACAGTGGAATATTCCGTCTTTAACCAGCTGATAGTTTTCATCCATCCAGTTGTCAGGCCTAGGAATTTCCCTCTTTGGAGACTTTTAAACCTCACAGTCATCTATGATGTGGCTAATGGTTTGTGCTCTCCACAATCGCAAGTTTGGTGATTGTTCTACCTTCCGAGCCTTGAGAAGTTCTTTGTAGACCAACGGGCCAGTTCTGAGTCTGTTGAGGTTCCCCATGCTTTCCTTCCTATCAAGGGTCACAAAACAGCCTTTGGGCTTGCTAGATGGGGCTGTCCACAAACTGCTTTAGTTTCAAAGTAGAGGATGACAATTGCTCAAACCATCTGTCATTAATCCAGATGATCGATATGGATCTTGTGACTGCAGTGTCATTGGGTTGGGTACAAGTGATTCCGTGGCATTCTCTGATCCCAAGGGTGTTGGTGGGGGATTAAGCTACCAGGATCATCACACTTCTTGGTCGAGGCTTTAATCGTCTGAAGGTTCCTCCTCCTAAGATTTGCAGGAGTTATGCCAGGCAGAATTGGGAGGTATTCTACGACAGCGTTGCCAAGGCAACCACTAACAAGTCCGCATTGCATCATTCAGACGCCATCAATCTTTGTGTGACTGTACGCTGTGACTCCATACCTGGTGCAGCTATTCAGCGGTGGAATATGCCAATGCAACAGTTGATGTAGTAAGTGTCACAGGAAATGCACCCCAGCCGTTCCTCCTGCGAGCCTTCTGAGAGGTTTACCGAGACTAATACTGCGTCTTGGCACGGACTGCCTTGTTTGTGTTGATTGAAAGTAAGGCTGCGGTCCATTGTAGACGGCCAGGTACTTCGGTGTTGGGTCATTTTAGCATTTTTCTTTCTCTCTAGAGTGATTTTAGTCTCTTTTTTGCCGCATCCGATTTGCCATGGTGGAAAACAGAGCTGACGGTCTTGGGTTTGCTGAGTTTCAAGTGCATCGGTGGAAGAATGGCTACAGTGATTAGGTCTTTCTGCAGCCCTGTTTCTAAGGACTCAAAGGATCAGCAGCTATTCCCAGTGCCGGTTTCGTCTCGTATGGATTACTTGCAACATCTCCCTTTGGCAATCTTAGACGTAGATGTTAAGAAACTACTGGTACCATGACAGAACCTTGTTGGGCACCCATTCCGAGTTTTGCGCTTAACTACTCTACTGCTGTGCCCATTGATTTCTCCAGACGAACGATTCTCTTGTCCTGGATGAGCAGCATAACGAACTGAACAAGCTTGACATCAGGAAGATTTTGAGTAGCTTGAGGGTCAGAGCCCTCGGTGCCAGACTGTTACGTACGAGCCGTTTTCAATGAAGACTGCTCCAAACTTGTACTTCTTCTGGAAGGCTGTCCCGATGTCATTAACTAGTCTTGCTATCTTGTCAGTTGTTGATGTACCTCTTCGAAATCCAGCTTGCGTGCGGGTAATTGCCATCGACAGGTATCATTGATCCTACCGAGTAATCAGTCGCTTCAAGCAGCTTATGATTTAGATAGTAGCGAGATGGGTCTGTAACTCTTGGGGTCAGTTGCTGGTCTTGGCTATCAGGATTGCATGACCTGAAGTCTTGTTCCACCTGGAGGGAATAGTTGATTTTCCCATGCAAGTAGAAATGATGAGTTGGAGCCATCGCAAGCTTGCGGTGCATATCTTCAGATTCGTAATGGATTTTGTCAATGCGGTCTGTTACTGCCTGCAGTGCCCATCCGTGTATGTCTGAACTCCTTGCCTTACCAATGGTGTTGTGCTTATAATTAGCATTTTTCACCACTCTTAACTCAAATTAGGCATAAATATGTATTTCAGTCAGCATGGCAGCCTTTGAAATCTAGATGGCAGCCATATTGATTAACGTAAATCAATAGCCAGATAACAGTTCACCATTTTAAATCTTACTGTACCTTCTTTGGTAACAAAAAATATGGAGTTTTATGGCCCTTAAGCTCTTGAAAGGAATATTTAGTATAGTAAAACGATATAGGGGGAGCTGTAGGCCAATAGGTGCGCTACTTTTTGGCACTATAAATCAGAAATTGGTTCAGGGACTCAAATGTATACGCATGCCAAGTTTCATGCTTTACGGCAAACTGCACAATATTGCCTATTTTGTGTGCTTAGGACTGGGGGCTATGTGCTGTTACTCCCTGTACAGTTTTGCTGGGAAATGTAATCTTACTTTACTCCCCACTCTCAGTTTTTATCTGGCCACTTGATGAAACCGTTAGGTTGTTGGTTTCGAATATCTTGACACGTTGGCTCACTAAACTAAACTTGTAACTCATGCCCCTTAAGCACGAGATTGCCCTCAGATCCCTTCGTGATCCATATGTAATATCGATCCAAGAGATCAAAAGAATCTGAGAGCTCTTTAGGATTCAAACCGGTAAATAACATGATAAACAGAGGCAAGACCAGTCCCTTTGCAAATGACGGTGTTTTGGTGTGGACCCGGTTTCTAAGCGTACCCTAAAAACTGAGAGAAATGGCAAGATCTGGGTTGAAAATCATGCTTGCTATCAATATTAAGTATAAAATCTGAAAGATTCTAAAAGAATTTTAGAAAGTGATAGTGATACTTTTATTTTTATCTGATTTACCAATATTAACCGTATTCTAACCACTGACCTCTATACATGGATAGCGGGTCTGCGTCGCCGATCGAAACATCAGGAAGTTGCTTTTTTACCTTGACAATATGGCGGGAAACAATGCATACCCCCATTATCAAACAATAGAACATCTGTGTGGAATATGTGCACCAGCAGGTGTATGCATTGTTTCCCGCCATATTTTCACGGTAAAAAAACAACTTCCTGATGTTTCAGTCGGCGACCATTCAACTGTGTGACAGCCCGCTATCCATGTGTAGAGGTTAGTGATTCTAACAGTGAATATAGTGAAAAAGTGACCTGACCTCCAGGATCCACGGCACATGCTAGTCTACACGGTCCAGTAGCTCGAAAAAACTGGGGATATATACCCTAATCACAAGACTAATCAGGTAGGAGATATGATGATTTTCAAGCAGAATGTTAGCTTTAAGGTCAGAGATGTTCCATTGAGGAGAAAATGACGTTTTCATCTCGCCCATTTTGTACATGAAAGAATAGGACTTGCATTTACCGGTGTAAAACCATAGATAGCCCTGAGCTCTAAAACCCAATATAGTCTCCAACTCAAAGGTCGAAACAATGTAACTATCAAGTATTACAAGGTCCAGCACCTGGATTCTTTCTCTATTGTTGTTGGTGGTTAAGAATACCATTGCAGGCCCTACAAGAAATAAGACTGGCTTATTGCAATTTTGCATTTTTTCGGGGTAAGGACCCCGTAAGGACCTGGCAGACATGCAAGATACACTCGGAGCAATGTTTTGCACACCCTTGCGTTGTAGTTTATGAATTGTGCGCATCAAGTGCGTCGTTGTTATAAGATGCTAACATATCATACGCGGTGCGTCTGCTTGTACGCGCAATAAAGGATTCTTTTGTTCGATTGATCCATGAATAAAAGAATTGCACAGTCCAAGTACACGTACACGCCACACGCATGGCATATGTTCCTGGCGCATATGTTCCTGGAGCATAAGTAATCTGGAAAAATATACTAAGTAAAATATGTTTCAGGAGCATATTTGACTATGTTTCTGGAGCATAAATAATCTGGAGAAATATTTTAAGTCAAATATGTTCCTGGAGCATATTTGAATGCACAATGCTCCAGGAGCATATGGCAAATCTGTTCCTGGAACAGTGGAGTAATATTCTAAGTCAAATACTGCCCCAGGAGCATATGCTCCTTGAGCATGGGCATTCAAATTTGACTCAGAATATTCTCAAGATTATTTTTTGCCTCCAGGACACTTGGTCTGGGACCATAGGTCAGGGAGCAGCATAAATTTTCGGCCATAATCTCATAGAGAGCGCTACGCTGGGAATCTCATTGTTATAAAAATAAGGTTACTTCGCTGGCATTGGATTCATGATCTGTCATTTCAGGTAATGATATAAATCACGAAAATAAGAAAAATATGTTGGTTATGTTGATCTTTGCAAATGGCATCAATATACATTTAGAAATCCGTGCATTAACATTTGTACTGTGATATAATGTTAGGAATGTGTAATGATGATCTATCCACGTAAGCAAAAATAATTCACAGTCCTAATGCCACAGAAGAGAGAACACCTGTCACGTATGATTTATGTAAAAGATGTCTAATGTTTTGAATGAGGCTTTGAAAGAAAAATAAAGCACGCTTAGTTTGAGAAGCAATTAATTACATTTAACCCTCCGTAGAGAGCTCGTGCTAAATAATGTCAAAGCAAACTGAATGAACAACGTGGGTGTATGATTGACATAAAGGTGGTCGTATCATTGCAAAATCTTTAAATCCCTATTACCTATGCCAAACAAATGCAAAAAAAAAAAAATTATTTGGCAAATCTTCATTAAAGGTTGTGTTGTTTTTGCATTAAACATATTACAGGGGTGACCCCATATAAAAAACTTACCCAAAAAAGGAAAGTAAGATTTTTCCAATTACTGTAATTGGATATCTGTGAATTTTATTTTATCATAAAGAATGTGTAATAGAGCATCTTTCCTGTTTTTTTTTTTTAATTTTGGTTGAGTGGTTCTCAAGATATGTTCCAATGAACAATGAGTCAGCAAAACAGACTTGTCCACTGAGCGTCATTTTTCTTAGGCATGGTCAACCATTTGCAACACAAATGGTTGACCAATTGCAACATTAAAAGTAATTTATCTTAAAGCTGATCCTCATTGCTCGGACGGCATATATAAAGCTATATACCAATGGAAAGCTTATGACTTCAGGATGCCAAAAATATCTTTTCCCCAACAAATAATCGTATAATATAGCCGCTATAAGCCAAAAACTAACCCTATATTTCGTTGCGATTTTACGCCCAAAAATACGCTTAAGCTTTCCTTCTCTGACCTTGGCAAATTCGTGTGACGTAGGCGATTGTGTAAGTCTTGTTGCGCAATGCATCTTCCAATGGAAAGGAACCCTAAATCGCTCCTCTTCTCCTGTTTTGAATTTCGCCTATAAAGCGATAAATGTTGGTTGACTAGGTTCCTTGGTCTCTGTAGATTGGTAATTATAATTCCCGGCTTCATAAGTGTGCAAGAAATGTGAAAAAATCGCTTGAATTCTCATCGCTTACGATGAATCCTGAGTAGCAAGCAGAGCTCAGAAGCCAGCTATGTTTACACGAAAGTGTGAGATTTTGACCACCACTCATGCTCCTGGAGCATGAAAAAATAAATAGGTTAGTGAGGGAGACCTGCCCCTGGAGCATGGGTGGTGGTCAAAAACTACTACGTGCCTATAAAGACACGGCTCTTCCATTGATTTACGTTACACCCTCTTATGCTAACCGATGGAATTGCATGAGGTATAGGCGCTATCAGTAACGGTGGATATCTTAATCTGCTTTTCTCAGACCTGGAAACAGTCACTCAATTATGGTTAATTGAACCTTTTTGTGGGCCGCCAGCTACAGCTGGCAGGACCACTTAGCAATCCGTTGGGCGTGTGTATGTATGTGTGTATGTGTATGTGTTTGTGTGTGTCACAAATTGTTAAGTTTTTTTTTAAAATTGACCTCAATTGAAAAGTTTAACTTCAATTGGAACCAAACTTCTGTCATAGGTGCACAATGGGATCCCTCATATGTTGATGAGGTCAAAGGTCATGTTGAAAGGTCAAAGGTCATGTGAGGTCAAGTTGAAAAATGGGCTAAAATGTAAAATTGATCTAAATTGAAAACTTGAAGTTCAATTGCAACCAAACTTTGTCATAGGTGCACCATGCGATCCCTCATATGTTGATGAGATCAAAGGTCACATGCCAGGGTCAAAGGTCATGAGGTGGCCCACAGCTTATATTCTTTGAATATAGCGAGCGCGAAAGCCGAGAACCGCGAAATTCTAGTTATTAATGAATCAGTTGGCTTTGCTATTGGCTTTCCGTAAAGTCTTGGTTCATCGAGCGTAACATGGCGGTAATTTCTTGAACTAGCGACAATTTGTTCAACATAACAAATTGCAGCAATACTACCAGGGAATACTACGAAGCAAGGAATTCAATATGTTTAAAATACCGACTGAACCGAATTCTTTTGGTGACTGAGTGGTATATAGCCATCAAATCTACCAGATACTTCAACAGACAGTTATCTGTATCTGTATTGCTCATAAGACCAAAATTTAGAGCCCGGATTTAGAGAAAATAATGGTAAGTCTTCGAAAGCGCAGAAACGAGCGATACAATTGAATGGGATTTTGTTTACTTGCATAGACGATTACACAATCGGTGACGTCACCACCTCACAGCGCCCAAGTCAATAATATTGACTTTCGCTGAGGTGATGTTGCTAGAAAGACGATTTTCATTTTGGCTCTTGTAACCAAATCGTGAGTAGCATAAATATGACACAGTTACATATAAAATCGCTATAAAATAAGCTTTCCATCGGTATATAGCTTAATATATGCCGTCCGAGCAATGGGGATCACCTTTAACGGTCTTACCTTTAGTTTCTATCTTCCACATGTCCTCCCTGATTTGCGATGCACTTGCTAGCCCTGGAGTGCATGTGTTGAACAGCTCTTGATGTTACACACGTTCTCCTAATTGCGGTAAATGCATCGTTTATCCGTCGTCGTAGTTCTGGTAATGTGTTTGAGGGACCCTCATTGTAAACTCTAGCTTTCAACTCACCCCGTAGCCAAAAATCTAGCGGAGTTAGATCCGGTGACCGAGGAGGCCATTCCAACGCATGCCCTAATCCAATGATCCCATTTGGAAAGAGTTCCTGAAGGCGGTTTCGAACCATTACAGACCTGTACTGGTGCACCGTCTTGAAGAAACCAGGTACGACGAATAGCTCCATTTCTTTGCTGCTGAAAAATGCGCCGCAACTCTGGTTCCAAATGTTGATTAATGATACTGAGAAAACCGGCACCATTCAAATTTCCATCAATAAAAATGGGCCCAATTAGGTTATTGTTACCTGTAACAGCTGCTAAAACTGCAACTTTCCTGCGATCATTATGTCTGTCGTAGACAAATTCATTGAGAAGGTTCCCTTTTGGCACATACTCTCTCACATTTTGAGAGTTCACCGAGCCAGTCATGGAAAATTGGCCTCATCAACAACAACAAGTTCTCTTAAGAAGCGCCGTGCTCTGTTGATTAGCCAATTGCAAAACGCCAGCCTACGTTGATGATCACCTGCATCCAAATTATGGCGTCTCACAATTTCGTATGGACGCCAACCGATGTCAACACTAACGTTGAAATGACGATCTGGAGACATTTGCGACACGGTTTCTCCTTATGCTTGCGCGTGAGTTGTTGAGAAGCTCCTGTCTTACAGATTGAATGTTCGCAGGTGTTCTGACCCTCCTTGGGTTGGGTCACCCTATATATTTTCTGCTTATCCTGCTGTATTTTTTGTTCATTTTGTGTTTTTTATTGTTTGTGTATTTTGCACATTGGACCTGAGCACATGATAAATTGTTGCTATCATTTATTATTATTATTATTGTTATTATTATCATTGGCTTTTTGGCAAATTTACTTTGGGTTATGGAAAAGTAGGCATTGTGCATAATTTAAGACAGACAAATGTAAGTCAAATGCTGGGTAATTAAGCTAATTAGGTCTAATTAAGCATAGATACAAGATTGTTGCACTATCTAGGCTTGTTAGCGTGTAAATAAGCTATTTCGTTTTTTTAATTATATGATATCAATAAGGTTTGATAATGAAAATACTTTTCAAAATATTCTTTATGACGTTGCATTGTATAATTTATACACATTACAGCCATCTTTTGCTACGACTTTGTTGTATTCAATGGGAAATTGTATGTTTAAAGTTAAGGTTTATTAGCAATTTATTTTCGTATATATTTAAATGTTGTACTTTCATCCGGTCAAAGTGTTTCATTTTTATTACTTTATACTCTTTGAGAAAAAAAAAAAAGTGAAATTGTAGGTATTACTTTGTTACAATCATACGGTTATTTCCCTCTCACCTACCCAAAATCAGAATGTAAATACATTTGCAATTGCAAACACACGTTTGTCGTTTCTTCATCTTCTTCATCTTCTTCTTCTTTGTATATATTGTGGCTACATTGCAATTTCTCTCCATGAATATACCACAGCTTATTCACCTACCCTTAACCCCGGGCCCTTAATCTGTACCCTTAACCTTGTACATTGACGCATTAGAAAAATTCCTACCTAAAGGTAAACTTAAAGTACCTTAATTTAGCCCTGATGATTTGACATGAACCAATATGACGGAATATTTGTAAATTCAACAGCCCGTCCCTCCCAATAAAAATAAAAATATGTTATACATACTTTTTAGATTGTATGCTACAGACCAATTTCTCCTATGACATTATTTCATTACAAATTGCAGGTACTTAACCGGTTTGTAGCACGGTATTGTTTCTAGTACGTGCGTAATTCGACATTCTGCCACTGGTCCAAACCACTACCGCAGTTTCTCAAACACTACATAATTACAATGGATTTACAATGGCGAATGCTTTTTAACGATATTCACGTGCAATGTTTTCAACCATGATAAGTCTCACGTCTGGATAACAAAAAGCTAAAGGGACTCCAGCTACTTATTGAAAGATCCGTGACCAAAACAAGAGACCGTATTCGACACATACAATCTTTCAACATGATCAAGAGCGAGCTTTTCAATCATTTAGGTATTTCGAAAAGCCAAACGTGCTTAGCCAATTGACCACAAATCTTAGAAAATATTTCTATTGTTGATTTGAAATTGACAAGAGAAAGAAAATGTGCATTTAGACTCGATATGGGTACTCGGAAGCGCTTTTTCTGCCACGCTTACTGAGTCATCCAAGTGATGGATTAAATGCAAAATACAAATAAATAATTAAGAAGGAAAACCTCAGGACATTTGAAACCGGTGAAATTGTCAAGATTTCTGTTAAAATTCTCAAACGATGGCACCTTCTATTGAGAATATACACTATGAAATTTGTGCGAAGTTTTTTCAAGATGTAGCCCATTATTAAAAGTATTTTGTGTTTAACTAGTGTTGCCGGCGCATTAAATGTTGATAAAAAATGACGCACTCTAAATTTTGCAACGAATAATGTAGTTGTGTACAAATGGTTGATCCATTTGTTGAACTCTACTGATGTAAACAAAAACTTCTAATAAACATGTTTATGTAGACTGCGAATAAGTCATAATATAGTGTTTTGCAAAATGACCTTTGGTGCCATTTGTTCAAAACGAAAGGGATATACTCTTCAGTTCTTATTATACAGATACACTAACACATTGTTGTCCCATAAATACTAACACATATTATTTAAATAAATGTTGAAAAAATGTCTGCTAACAATTTGCAAGCGTTATCCCCGTAATGCAATTAACACCTATGACCATTGCATGAGATATATAATGTCTATAAGCACTCTTAGTAAACAGGTCTCCAAAGAGCTACATTGTATCACTGGAGTTAAACAAGTGGGTTCAACCATTTGTACATAACTACATTATCCGTTGCAAAATTTAGAGTGCGGGCACTCGCCCAGATTCAATCCGCGGCTTTCTAATTGGTTGCTCTCTTAGCAACGCGCTGTTTTCCTTTATAGCTAACTAATCATAAAAGTAAAAAACAACGCGTTGGTTTTAGGCAGCACTAAAACAAGGGTTGGTACATTTACTGCACCCACTTTGCCTGCTCCCAGTCGAATTCAGCAGCCTTGACGGAATAAAGTGCACGTGATACTGTACTTTATTCCGTCATGGCTGCTGAATTCAACTGGGAGCAGACAAAGTGGGGTCACAAAATGTACCAACCCCTAAAACAACTCGTTGCTTTCATTAGCAACGCGTTGCTTTTTCACGTTTCTGATTGGTTGGCTTAGCAACGCGATGCTTTTTTCACTTTTCTGATTGGTTGGCTTAGCAACGCGATGCTTTTTTTTTCACTTTTCTGATTGGTTGGCTAAGCAACGCGTTGCTTATATTAGCAACGCGTAGCAACGTGTTTAACAATAATAATAATAAATATTTTTTTATCAAATCTCGTATCATAGCCGTAGGCTAAATTGACAGGGACATACAACAAACTAATCAAACAGAAACAATGCAACTTAGAAGCAGCATCTTAATCAGCGCCATGTTGCGACATCCAAACAAATACACACACACACACACACAATGGGAAGTGAGAGCTTTCATGGTTCATTATCAAATTAACATGAGGAGAGATGTAATTCTGAGTTTAATCAATATCACCTATACAAACTAAATCCAGAATTGAGTACCTAGAATAAATCCAGCAAGTGGCCCGGGCCCCACTGAGATTTGAACCGGGCCCCTTGGGTCCAAAGGCAAGCTCTCTAACCATTAGACCACGCCACTCTCTTAAAACAGTCTGAAAGCAACGCGTTGTTTTTCCACTTTTATGATTGGTTGGATCAACGCGTTGCTTTTTCACGTTTCTGATTGGTTGGCTAAGCAACGCGTTGCTAATGAAAACAACGCGTGGCTTTTTCACTTTTATGATTGGTTAGCTAAGTATCGCGTTTTCTGAAATCAACGCGTTGTTTTCTCAAATCAATCTTTATTTGTTATCGTAGAATACAGCAAAACACTGTGATAAATAATTATGTAAATAATGCAGTACAATGAAAAATTAATTGTTATAATATTAAGCAAAAATATTTGATGAATATAATAAATTATAAGTGGAATCTCAAAAGAGAGTATAACTGGAATAATACTAGCGAAAAATATAATTAAAATAGCACAGTAAGGATGTCATATAACTGCTGTACCAATGGTGAACGAGGTCACTGTTAAACGCAAGGCGTGGGGTGCAGTGGCCTCTCTCTCTCTCTCTCTCTCTGTGATGATATAACAAAATATACTGTTATATCATCCATATCTCAGTTATTATAACCAGTGAAAAAGAAACTGGTGATTTTTGATCAAGATGGCCAACTATACTCTGCTTATTTAGTGGAAATTTACAACTCAAGACGTAAGCCCTTGAAGCTATATCAGTCAGCCAATCACAGACGTTGCTTATTTTGAAATCATAAAATGCAATCTCTTACCAATCAGGTTTGGGAGACAGGCTCATGTTTGGTGACGAGCTGATTTTTAAATTGAGAAGTCAGTGGAGAAGGAACCGTGGCAGGATAAACACGGTGCATTTATTCTTCTAATAAAATAATAAGAAATCATAAGAAGATTCTGACGCTTCATTTTGTTACTATGCGAGTCCGCCCGACCACGACTACAAGTCTTACACTCTCTAAGATTATAATTATGCAAAGCTATGAAACAAAGAAAAAAATCTACCAAGAACAGAACACAAAATGCACAAAACAATGGGCAAGACAACAGCACAAGCACGGGCACAAGCAGGGCAAGAAATTTACAGGACAACCTTTACTCAATCCGACTATTAAATAAAGAACAGAAGTTGACTATTGCAAGCAAAAGAAAAAAAAGAATTAGGAATTGATGACAGCACTATATGAACTGATAATATATTTTTTCATATTTGTTTTGAAGGAGATGAGCGAGGGAGCAGTTTTAAGGTGAGATGGCAAGATAGACCAAGTCAAAGGAATTGAATTTTTAATGCATTGTTTGCCAGGACAGTATTAAACATTTTTATGTGAGGAATATGAGCATTTCTAGTTTGATAATGGTGAGCATGGTGAGTGAGAGTGTGAAAGTTGAAGAAATTCTCATTAATAATGTCATTTGGCAGTAGATTATGGTTAAAATTGGTACATAAACGTGGCAAGTTGGAGTCTATAGAGCAACGCGTTGCTTTCTTCGTTGTGACCAATACGTTATGACCATTTACGTGCATTTACGTGCAGTACACAATGCAGAATGCAATACACAGATGGACTGTGGGCTCTACATCATTGGACACTTTTGACGACCAATTTGGGAAAAATGAAATACTTGTAAATACACCGATCGCTCTGGCCAAAATGAAATACTTTTAAATCCGATCCACAAGGAGTAGCACAAAGCCACATGCCATTTTCACTTTCGCATTAACCTATAGTTTTGTCACTTCTTTGAAAGAGAATACCAACAAGTAAACATTGTTATTTTGATTATTATCAATGTCGTTGTCTTAATCAATAATTTTTTTCATTGTCATTATTATCACTTTAAACAACGTTTTGGGTAACGAATATAGTGTCTCACTTTACACCAGTTTTGAAAATTCAACCTTTCTCAAATTCTTTGGAGAATGCATATAGTCAATCGCTACGCAACCCCTAAATACCTCACGAATCCTGCGCCCACTGAAATGTCAAGGGTTTAAAGTATGATTCTGAACCCATCACACCATTTACGTGTCGTCTTGGCACACAGCGCCGGCCATTGTTGAATCTTGGCAAACCTTGGCAAATCTTCACTGCGCTAGAGAGTTATCAACCACATCATAACGGCTGAGCGTGGGAAACTCCACGTACACACAGTGTCAGATATCGTTGATTTTGTACATTGCGGTACACTGGAGATTGCGCAAAATACTTGGCCTATCGTAACGATTTACGCACCAAAATATTCCTAACTAAATTGTCTAGTTAGATGACTAATTTATTAATTATAGTTTATTTTTGGAAAAAGACGAAAAACGTGAAAAATACGATCCATACAAGCATTTGTCTTACCTTATCAGCTGGCACAATTCTCGATTGCTGCTGTCAAGTCATGCCACACGCCAGGCTTACAAAATCTAGTGAGCTAAGGGGTCTTTTTTGTCAGGAACCCGTTTCTAACATCAGATCGACCACCTGATTCGTTGATTTCGCGATATCCAAGGTACCGCGAAACCATTTTTTTTTTCATTCCTTGTTCAAGCTAATCGCAGAGCCTTTAACACAGCGTTTGGCTGGGAGTCCCATGATGTAGCGCATGTCTAAAAATAGCCGGCCAATTAGCGATGCGGATACGGAATAGGTGGCGCTGTGTCCCAGCAGTAGAGATGCTATGGGAGCGTAAATGGTTGTGCCCTTGCTTAGGTTAACGGGGTTTTCCACAAAAGAAAACTGTAACCCTTAAATAATATGAAGAAGGCATATTGACCAGGAGTTTTCCACAGGTGTTCAGTCACGATGCACTGTACTTATTCATACTCCAAACCAACACCAACACGGTGTTTAGCTGGGTTTCTGAATCCTATTAACTCTACCGTTGTTTTCCAGTCGTTCAATTATTTAACCCTTGATGGCATTATAAACTGTAAGACACCAGTTGTGAGCGTTAAAAGATCAGTGCTCTGTCTACAGACACCTATGTCCAATGCAGGTCTCCATCTAACATCCTACATATCTAGAACAAACCGCCTGTGGAATTCAATTCCTGCATCGGGTTGGTACATTTTGTGACCCCACTTTTTCTGCTCCCAGTTGAATTCAGCAGCCTTGACGGAATAAAGTACAGGAGGCCCTGCACTTTATTACGTCAAGGCTACTGAATTCAACTGGGAGCAGACAAAGTGGGGTCACAAAATGTACCAACCCACCTGTATCAGCCTTCCCTACCGCCAAATGTTGAAAACTTCGAGACAGCAGTGAATGCTTGTAATAGACCATATATTATAAGTTGTAATCATATTGACAAATCAAATAAAAAAAATAAAAAAAATAAAAAAAATGAGAATTATGTGACATGTGTGTCTACCAAAGTTTTCCATTCGCTGTGCGTTCACATATATGATCGTTTGCACTTAAGAATGTTTTGTTGTAACTTGTTTTATATGGCTGTAAGAATGGATTGGCCAGAGGGTAAGTCTCCTTTTAACTTGATCTACTTTTAAGAACAATCAACCTTATCAACATCAACTACACTTCCTAACTTAACTTCGAAGTACAAAGTAAATTAATCCGATGCGCTGCGCAGCCTTATCGCGCCTTACTACAAAACGCGTATAAACACTCTTATACCAGTCCTAAATCGGGCGCGTAAGACACAGCGCGTGTGTAAGAGGCAAAACAAATATCTTACACTTGATACACACACTACTGGTCTATCAGTGGACAAATACCAGGCATTCCTTGTGAGACTGGTGTGGAGTTTATTGATTACTTTTGTACTTTCTAGGTTTACACAGAGTATATATTACTGATATATTTTTGACTACCTTGCCATTCGTTTAAAGTATTTTTGATTTGGTCACTGGTAAACCTTTGATATATGTGAATGTTACTTCAATCAATGATTAACCACAATTCTTCAAATTGCAAACTCAAGTTAAAAAGTCGACTCAGAGATTTCGAATATATTTTTTGTGGAATCCTTAAAAATAGTCAACTTGAACTAAAGAGAGTAACCTAAAATGCACAAGTCCCACGTCCTGAGAGATTTTTTTTTTTATGTTATATTACGTGTCATAGGATACCGTGTATGACAAAAATTCGGGATCCGGAATTTTATAAAAAAAACTTTATGTTTCGATTGAAGACCTTCGATTTGAGCTTAGCTATTTCACACATTGGATTATATATAGACAAGCACAAAAACACGATTTGCTGAATTGAGGACGCCCTCCTCTGGAAATCTCAGGCGCTTTAATTACTGATGTCTGAGCATTTCCTCTTATAAACATAGAAATGACGGTACAGTATCCATCACAATTGGAAATATCCCCATTCACATTATAATTCAAAACACTCAACATAAGTATGAAGGAAGAGCACAAGCTAGATTTAAAACAAATTATTGACAATACCTTATACACTCACCAATACGAACAAAGTACATCCGCCCAAACACACACATGCCCCAATAATTTGTTATTTTAAACCTTTATAAGAGGTTAGTTTTATATATTGTTTTATTTTTTAATGTTTATGTGGATTTTTTTGTGATAAATGTTTAACTATAAAGAATTACATAAGCTTAATCCAAATTTTGCTAATATTTTTGGGGGGTCGCTTTAGCTCTTAATCGTAGAATATATCAATAACACCGTGTGGTAAGCCGTGTCACCTTAATAGCCAAGTTAACTAAAAGTAGTTATTGAATTGTTAAATAATGAAATGTTGGTACATAATAAATAACGGGCCCATTTTTAATGCGGAGGTGTCAACACATACAGTATAATAAATTTTACGTAAAAAGAGAAACCCATACTGCAATCTGGTAATGACTATGTTGAATCAGTTTAAAGCCTAAGCAATTTCCTTAACTGCTAAGGACATAATACGTAAAATTTAGATTCAATCGCAAAGTTTAAAACCCAATAACCTATGATGGGCGACAATTATTATCAAAACCTACCTGCATAACATAGCCCCACACCAAGTATAGGAGTACATTTGCTTGTTAACAAGCATTTTTAGGAGCGTTTAGTTCTTTGTATAAACTTATCTTTTAACTGTTTTCTACAGAGCTTTTCTCTTAAAAAACTGCTTGCAAAGTATTGATAGAAACCTTTTGATTTACTTGTATCATAAAGCGTGCATTTGCAGTTACGTAAATGGCGTTACCTGTCAAGTGACAATTATTGCGAGTGTTTTTTTCTGACACAACACCGTGAGCGTTGCGCGGAGATTACCTTTGTAGAAAATCCTCAACAACACCATTAAGATGTTTCTGGCTTCAACTTCTACTTGAACAGTACCAAGACCTATCTGAAGAGGCTCGATGGAAAACGTAAAGTTTTTGGGGGAAAAGGCAAAGGGAATGATATATCATACGTGAGTGTTTCAGTATTCTATTGGCAATAGCCATCATTGTGATATTCATGTTATCATTTATTGGTACTTTGAACAAACCTCCGAATAACTTTCTATTGACATCGCCATCCCAATTATATTTATCATAATAATACCATCGGTAACTATATGACCATTTGGACATATGCTTATTAAACCAGGCCAGAACTGGATCCTATACACGTTGCTGCTTTTATGAAAAAAACAAAACACATTTTGCTTTTTTCAAATAATAAAATACAGTGTTCTGTATAGTACCCGACCTGAATGCAGTCTCTATAGCAACTACCTAAGTCACAAACGGTGTTTCGTACCACACTGCATTCCTCTAACAAACTGGAGGAATTCCGATCCACACATTCAAATAATATTTTATTACAGTGGCATTATGAGATTTTTTGAGGATACGAATTCTTCCTCAAATGCACTGGATCAGTTGTAGAACCACCTACCGAGAACCGTTTCGAAGGTTATCGGACAAACTAGGACAAAAGAACAGTAGAAACCGCAAAACTTTGTTGACTTCCTGCTATCTTCATCGTCCCTATAACAACCAAAATGCTTTGAATTTCTGTTGTGCACGAAAAATTACTAAAATCATCATCTTGTACATAAAGACGGCGGATATGTAAGCAACAGTTGTATCACTTTCTTCTATTCCTAGATAAGGAACCTTATCTCCAATAACACTCTTATCTGGAGATAACGCTTCGTTAACTGGAATAACAAAGTTGAACGCCAATAAAACGCGTCTTATCTGGGGTTAACAAAGCTGAACCAAACCCCCAATAACGGTCCTTATCTTAAGTTAACAAAGCTTAGCTCGAGATAAGAAAGCTGAACCCTAAATCACGGTCCTATCTTGGGTTAACAAAGCTTACCCCAAGATAACGTCCTTATCTAGGTTACAAAGCTGAACCCCAAATAACGGTCTTTATCTGGGGTTAACAAGGCTTATCTCTAGATAAGAAACTTATTCTTTTCATTTTTTTCTTTCATTTCTTTACCATGGATCCAATCAAATATTTAAAAAAAAACAGACAGTAACGATGGAAGGGTGACCAAAGCAGAGCAAAGCTCGAAAAAGCAGGCCACCCTAATTAACTTAAGTTACGTTCAAGGACACGACAAAACATAAAACAAAGACAACATTAAGTGTATAAAAAAGACAAGACAAGACACTGCAGCAGACATATGTTGGCTTGACTATTGCAAGATTAATAGATTTTAAAAAAAAATATACAAGGAATGCTACACAAAGCTAGCATGTGAAGCAATTTAACTAGTAATGTCGCGTTCTCGGCTTTCTCGCTCGCTATATTCAAAGAATATAAGCTTGGGCCGCCCATGACCTTTGACCCTCGCCACCTGTAACCTTTGATCTCATCAACATATCAGGGATCGCATGGTGCACCTACACCTGTTCAAAAATTCCGTAAATTTACGGAAAGTTCTGGCAGCCGTATTTCCAGTCATTTTTAGGTAAATTTACAAATTTCTGTCAATTAACAGGATTTTTACAGTATTTTACATAAATTTGTCTCATATCACTGAACAAAAAATTGTATTTTAACGATTTCCGTAATTTAAAAATTACTGAAGCAAAAAAATTCCGGAAATATTGCTGCCAGAAAGTTTTGAAATATTTCCGTAAAATTAACAGTTTATGTTTTTTGTTTTTTTTCTTATGTTTTCTAAACAGATTTTTCCGTAAATTTACGGAAAATCTGTTTTTTAATTTACGGAAATTTTAACAGTGTATGACAAAAGTTTGTCCAATTGAACTTCAAGTTTTTCAAATTAGATCATTTTACATTTTAAGCCCATTTTTTTCACTGAACCTCACATGACCTTTGACTTTCAACATGCCTTTGACCGCATCAACATATAAGGGATACCTTGTGCACCTATGAAAGACAAGAAGTTTGGTTCCAATTGAAGTTTAAACTTTTCAATTGAGTCAATTTAAAAAAAAAATTAACAATTTGTGACACACCCATACACACATCCAGCACACACATCCACACACACATCCACACATCACCCGCAAAACGGATTGCTAAGTGGTCTGCCAGCTATAGCTGGCGGGGCCCACAAAAAGCGTAAGATGGCAAGTGGTCCGCATCTCAAGTCAAACAATCCGACGCTCCAAGCACAACCATTGGCACTGACCAAATATGGAACTATATGCAAAGAAGAAAAAAACATGAATGTGACACGACCGCTCAACACGAATGCGACCACTGAACCAGCATAAAGTTAACATATCTTAATGAATATGTGATAATAAATAAGATTTATACATGCACTTAAAGCATTTATGGAACAGAGTTGCTGAACCCCAATAAAACGGTCCGTATCTCTAATAACAAAGCTTAACCCCAATATAACGGTCCTTATCTGAGGTTAACAAAGGGCCTTTTTTGTTTTATCTCCAAATAAGAAACCTTATCTAGGGATAAGCCCCTTATCTCCAACTAACGCTCAGTTTATCTCTAGATAACAAATCTGAACCCCAAATAACTATCCTTATCTGTTAACAAAGCGAACCCCAATAACGACCGTTATTATTTGGGGTTCACCTTTTTTATCTCCAGATAGGGCCCTTATTTGGGGTTTCAGGCTTTTGTCTAATCCAGATAAGAGTGTTAACCTCAGATAAGGACCGTTATTTTGGGTCAGCTTTGTTATCCAAGTGAGTCGAGTGGGGGGGGGGGGCAAGGGCTAGATAAGCTTTGTTAAGCAGCTCCTATAATAAGGACCATTATTTTTTTTTGGGGTTCAGCTTTCTTAACCCTAGTACGGGCCGTTATTTGGGGTCAGCTTTGTTAACCCCAGATAAGGACCGTTATTTAGGGTTCACAGCTTTCCTAACCCTAACCCTAGATAAGGAGGTGTTAACTCCAATGGGTGCGTTATTTGGGGTTCAGGTCATGCTATCTCGAGATAAGGGTGCCTTATCCTCAAGATAAGGACCTTATCCCGAGATAAGCTTTGTTAACCCCAGATAATACGCGTTATTTGGGGTTCAGCTCTGACTATCATCTCGAGTAAAGCTTTGTTAACTTCAGATAAGGGTCGTTATTGGGGTTCAGCTTTGTTAACCC